>CAJRST010022223.1:16277128-16298285 GCA_907169785.1 Menidia menidia
GTGTGTGTGTGTGTGTGTGTGTGTGTGTGTGTGTGTGTGTGTGTGTGCCGCCTTTTCAGTGGAATTTGAATGACCGATCAATGAAATAAAACCATCTGCTTTATTAACGAAAATGGCCTTAATTACACGTTTATTTAATCAATTAACAAAAGAAGAATTGTTTAGTCTTTGTACATTGTTTTTGTTTGTTTGTTTTTTGCATAAAAGTGTAATTCGAGACCAATTATTTATCAGTTCATCCATTCAACAACAAAAAAACAAGTGAAAGGTTGTAAACAATGTAGTCTTTTAAAAGTTATATGTGACTTAGTTTTATACTGATGATTTTGGGTGTCTTCTTACTGATAATATTTCTATTATGTGATCATATTGTTTACTGTAGTAATTAAGAAACTGAACTGAATTTTTAAAAATCCCATTGTAATTGTATTTTGTTTCTTAACACACTCTTTGTCCATTATTTTTTTCACAATCAGTTCCAGGATGGACAACAAGTCGTACCTCGTTCAGATGAATGGGAATGGCAAAAGCCTGGTGAAAGCTCAGAGCCTGAACGCCACGGCGGTCAATGTGAAGGGGCTGCATGGGAACGGCTTGCACCACGTCAGCGTGAACGGCAGCTTGTATCCGGCCAAACCCAAGAGCCGCAGGCAGAGGTGGGAGGTGAAGGCCTCAGAGATGGCCAAGAACACGCTCAACCCCATCAGGGCCATCGTGGATGGGATGAAACTCACCCCCAACCCGGACAAACCCATGATTGCGCTCTCCATAGGTGAGTTATTTATTACCGTGTAAAAATATTCATCGGAAAGAATGTTAAAATTTTGTCTTTTGTAAAACGATTAAACCAAAATAGATACAAACATGAAATAATAACTTTGTAAACCAATGCACTTAGTTTGATTATTACATCCCCCCCGATAACCGGTCATACATAACCTCTGCTGATGACTTTTTTTTTCTCTTTTCCTTTCTCTCTCTACAAAATGCTTGTTGGCTGCCGTGTCTGCTCCCCAGGAGACCCCACTGTGTTTGGAAACCTGCCTACAGATGGTGCTGTGCTCCAGGCCCTGAAGGACGCCATAGACTCTGAAAAATACAACGGCTATGCCCCCTCAGTGGGTGAGTCTCACTGAGCAGTAAAACTGCTGAAATCTAAGAAAAGATCATCAAATGATGGTATGACTCCTTGAACAAAGTAAACGCTTGAAATCCACACCGTCGTGCTAAAAATGGGCAGCTCAGCTTGAGAAGTTGTGCTTTAGTGGGAATGGTAGATGCTGAACATCTCCCCGTGTGTGCTGTTATGCTAATGTACATTCACACTGTTACAGATATCACTCTTTTTATGTCCAAACTCAAAACATTTCTGTTCAGTCTGGCTTTTAATACGTAGCAGCAGGGTGACAGTTTCATTCTTTTTTTTCTTTGTAACCTTTTCTGATTTTAATTTTTTTTATGTTCACTCTTTCTTTTATATGTTTTGATTTTACTTTTAAAATCATTTCACCGCATATATATATATATGAATACATTTTGATTGACTGATTAATGTTCTCTGTTTGCAGGCTACTTAAAGAGTCGGCAGGCGGTGGCAAACTTCTGCAGCTGCCCACAGGCTCCGTTAGAGGCGGAGGTACTTGCTTTTTCTTTAGCCGTTCTTCTGTTGGAGTGCATCTTTTGACAGAAAAGACAGTTCATGCAGACGTGCACGTCTCTGAGTTGAGCTAACTTGTCACAGAGACCTTCTGTTGGTGCTGAATCAACACAGAGATCTGATGTTCTAATGCTCCAATGTGTCTCCGCCCTCCTTTTACCTCGTAGGATGTGATTTTGACCAGTGGCTGCAGTCAGGCCATTGAACTGGCCATCAATGTCCTGTGTAACCCCGGGGACAACATTCTGGTACCCTGCCCGGGTTTCTCTTTATACAAGACTCTGGCTGTTTCCATGGGTATTGAGGTCAAACTCTACAACCTACTGGTGAGTAGATGTCACACTTCAGGTCTTTCTGTCAAGCTGAAGATAGCGATGTAAGATTTTTTAAAGATTTTTTAAAAATGTATAGAATATGCATATATGAATTTCTAATTTTCTAATCTAAATTTCTAATAGAAATATGAATAAAATATTAAGACAAATGTTCTGAAACAGTTCTTTTATATCTTTTGTTCTCACCATTTAATGACTGGAATTTGTAGTTGAACTGGAGGTGAGTGCATTAACACTGAGTCCTCATCCTACTTCTTTGGTTTACAGCCAGAGAAGTCGTGGGAGATCGACCTCCAGCAAATGGAGAGCCTGATCGACGAGAGGACGTCCTGTGTGATTGTCACCAACCCTTCCAACCCGTGTGGATCCGTCTTCAGTAAGGAACATCTGCAGAAGATCCTTCAAGGTGAGTTGCATACATAAAAAACCCCAAAAACAAACAAAACCTGGATGGTTGCATGGTTGTGCAACACAGCATCTCTTACTTGAACCCTCTTGCAAAGGATTATGTCACAGCTCGGCCCCTCCGGTCATCAGTGGGTTGTGGTCTAGCAGAGCTGCACCACGTTAAGACAATCCAGACTGTTTTCAGGTTTTGTTCCAAGATGGTGGAATGACCTACCATAACATAAAAGCCCTCAAAACAGTTTTAAGGCCCCCAAAAAAGCTTTAAGATGGAACGACCTACCAGGTGCTACAAGAGCAGCAGGTCCCTGTCTCTTTTCAGGAAACTCCTACAGACCTACCTCTTCACAGAGCATCTCCTATCCTAACTCCTCCCCATACCTCTGTACCCTCTACTCCTCTTTCTGTGCTTCGCTCTATCTCCTCCTGTCACCACTGACTCTGACTGGGGATTTTCCTGTAGAGAGCTGAATGTCAGATTGATGAGAACTATAACATTGTGTCTACTTTGTAAGTCGCTTTGGATAAAAGTGTCCAAATGCAGAAACAGAAACATAAACAGTTAGATTTGTCTCGTTTTTGTTCCAGTGGCCTCCAAACACTGCGTTCCCATTCTGGCTGATGAAATCTACAGCGACATGGTGAGTGAAACCACACACACAGGTCACTTCCCAGCACAGGTTGGCAGTGGTTGTGTTTCATCAGGTGCATTTTCCCTGGTTCTCTATGGTGGGTTCATGACCTTAAATCGGGATGGGAGGGGGGAGGGGGGGGGATGTCTCAGCTCCCAGTGAGGTCAGCAAGGGCAAACAAGATGTCATCTAGTCCAGATGCACACAAATGATTATGTCAGGGGCTTTCTGAGGGGATGACCTCAGCCCTAAAATGGGATTTATTTACATTTTCTGGGTTCTTCATATTAGTAAAGCACAAGTTTAGTCATTTTAAGCATTCAACATATTAACATCAGCCATTTGGTTTTTCCATGCCGCAAAATGAAATGCATGTGCGTCCATCCTGTTTGTTTTAAACGACATTTTGAGCTGGGGTTCAGTTATCAACTACAGTGTGCCACTCATCCCTTCTCATATTGATTTTAGGCCTTAAGTCAGACGTTTTTATAATCTATTCATTTAAATAACTCAAAGTTGGCTTTAGCTCACCTGAGATAAACTCTACCTCGGCAATTCTCAGAAGATTTAGCGCCATCAATTGTTTTTCGTGATAAGCCAAAAGTAACACGATGCAGGAAACTACATTTCCTTTAAGAGGTTTTGTATTAAAAATGTATTAAGAAATGTAGCTCCACGCAGAGCATGTCCATTACATATTTTGTATTGGTGTTTGTCAGACTGGTCTCTCTAGTCTTCCTGTCCAGTTCCAAATCCCCTTAATTGTCTAACTGTGAATCGGTCTTCATGTGGATTTGATTTCAAAGTATATTTTTTGTTACTGCCATGACAATTGATAAGAAACAAATTGGTGGATTGTTGGACAGATGCTGCATGGTAGCATTGCATAATACGAGAAGGTTCCTGATTATTGTGAGTTTGCATGCTCTCCCTTTGAATAAGATGATTCTCTCTGGTGACTCCAGCATCCTCCCTGTAGTAGATAGATGGGTAATGTGTCTCCATCAGTCCCCAGCCCAGAATACAATGAGTGGATGGACATCTGGAGACACACCCATGAAATATTCTGCTTTGTTTGCTGCCTGTGGGTGAGGATGGTAGATATAGAAGTAACAGAAAGAAATTGAAGTCAACAATCTGAATTGTATCTCACAGCAGCAACTATAAAGCTTCTCATCCTAGCAAGCAATGAGAGGAGATTGCAGACTTGTTAAATATTTTCGGCTGCTGGTCTTATGTAACCTTCCCCTCCATAGGCTCCACACGACCATTCACATTGATCCCAAGCAGAGGAGAATGACTTTGCACTTTTCGGTCCACATGTGTTTACAGTTAATGCTGATGTCTGGCACTGGCGCGGCAGAAACTAGGGAGGAATGGGGGTGCGTGTAATGGAGGGCTGTTTTTGTGGGTTTTTTAGGAGGCCTGTTCTTTATGACTCCAGTTTTAAGGGGGTCATGGGTGTTTGTGGACTGCAGCAGACAGCGAGGCTCACTCTGTTGGACATTAAAACCCTTTTTTTTCTTCTATAAAGCAATGAATTAGGCTTTCATGACGTGTGTTTGTACTTTTGAGCAAAGCAATTCGACCTGGAGCACGTGCACCCTTCATGCAGGCTACATTTCTTTCTTTTTTCACATGTATTTTTTTTTGTTACAAAAGTCCAATTTCACTTTTAAAAACTTGACACCAGGAATTCTTTACATTTCCAGCTTGTATAATCACCGTTTAGTCGTTTTTTAAAAACTGTTATATCACTCATCTGGATCTGGCCAATAGGACGCGGGGCAGTGTCTGGCTCCACGCCCCACTCACAGTATAGCTATAATGAAAACCAGCTTTCTTACAAACTTTCTGTGGTAACTGTAACTTAAACCTCTCAGAGGATGGAGTTCCCCAGCTTCTCCTGCCCTCTCTGGCTTCTCCTCCCCTTCCAGACTGAAGATTACATAACTAAGAATGAAAGGATCATTTTGAATAGTTGATAGCGTGAGCATCACAGGGAACTGCTTTGTGTTGTTCATGATTGGCTTTTAAGAGCAACATCTGGGGACTAAAAGTATTCATTTCTCCCAATAAGTTATCAAAATAGTTATAAAAATAATATAAGTATAGTTGATATATAAATTTAAAAACAATAATCGGTCCCACTTATCCACTGAGGTCTGTATCAACAAGCTTAAAACTGAATTGAATTTTATCTGAACTTTCATCCTGCCCTCAGGTTTTCCCGGGATGCAGCTCTCCGTCCTTGGCGTCCCTGAGCAGTGACGTTCCCATCATTTCCTGTGGCGGCTTGGCAAAGCGCTGGCTCGTCCCCGGCTGGAGGATGGGATGGATCCTCATTCATGACAGGAATGATATATTTGGATCAGAGGTACGATTAATATCTAAATAAAACTGAGGCTTTTAGCACCTCAACACAAGCAAAATGGTTTGGAATCAATTAATTTTAATCTGCACATGTAAATGACAGAAAGTTAAATGACCATCATAGTAGAGGACAAAAAGCCGATAAAGGTGTCTTGTAATTTCTAATGTGACCTGATATATTTAGGATATGTTTACTTCTTTTTCTAATAAAAAACAAATTAATAAAATCATAGGGGACTTACACACCCAAAAATATAAACTCGTATTCCTTTGATATTCTCTCCTTAGTAATAGAAGCATATGTAAGTAAACGTTATGTAACGAGGGGCTTTAATCTGTCCGACTTGTCCCCTTCACAGATTCGGCAGGGTTTGGTCAAACTGAGTCAGCGTATTCTGGGAGCCTGCACCATCATCCAGGGAGCGCTTGAAAGCATCCTCAACAACACGCCCCAGAGCTTCTACAGTAACACCATCGACTTCCTGAAGGTGCACACCAAACTCTCACTTCTTTTAATTTTAATTCTACATCTGCGATCAGAGGGAGGTCAAACAGCTGATATCCCTTAATTTAAAGTTTCCTTAAGATTTGAAATCCATTCAACAACCAGTCAAATAAAAATCCATTTATATAATGAGGTTCAAACATGTAACAATATGGAGCTAATTGGATAATTTCCCTTTTTCTTCCACAGTCGAACTCAGAGATTTGTTTCAACGAGCTTTCAACCGTCCCGGGCCTGAACCCCGTGATGCCTTCAGGAGCCATGTACCTCATGGTCAGTGATTAGTGTCTCATCCGTCTCCTACATGCATCAGGTCCTTTCAGATTTCAGTGAAGCCGAGGAGATATTTTAGGAATGATTACAGAAAACAAACCCCACTTGATGAAGAAACAAAAACGTTAAAGCTGAGCTCAGATTTACGAGTGGAGACATTTGATATTAACCCCTTAAAGTTTCTGTTTGAACGGCTGAAATCTGAGATGCGGCAGGTTTCATCGTGCCATTGTTGCTTCGTCACTCACATGTGTTTGTAATTTCCAGGTTGGGATAGACATTTACCACTTTCCAGACTTCAATAACGACGTGGACTTCACTGAACGGCTGGTGACGGAGCAGTCGGTCTTCTGTCTGCCTGCTTCGGTTAGAGACCATAACTTTTGATCATTTTCACCCCTTTTAAATCTAGCTGAAAAAAACAAACAAACTAAAAAACGGTCTGTCTTACTCTCAGGCGTTTGAGTACCCCAACTTCTTCCGGATCGTGGTGACGGTGCCGGAGCACCTGATGACGGAGGCCTGTGCTCGGATCAGAGAGTTCTGCCAGCGTTACTATCGGCCCCGCAGCCGCGACAGCACCGACAGCCACGACCTGGACCAGTGAGGAGCCGAGCGGACGGCCGAGCACATGTAGAAATCCCACGTAATGATGAGCGAAAACTGCCACCATAGTTGTCTTCGCCATGGCAACGAGAAGCCTTCCAGCCGCATTTCTGATGGACTAATTTTCGATGACGAAATGGGCTGCCACGATATTTATATTTTTTATGGGCAACTGTATTAACCTTTTTTTGTATATTTATATAATTTGTGTAACGCTGTGTTTGCCGCTTTGATATTGAACACAGGATTGTGAGCAGCCGCATTATTTACAGGAAAATTCCTGTTTAATACTCTCAAATCTACCATCAGAGGAATATATATTAGAATCTCTTTCATTAGCATTATGTGCTGACAGTCATCTGCATACTTCTACTTTCAGATTGCATGGACATGTTCCTCATCAGAACTGTCTCTCTACATCTTTTGTTGTTAATTGTATCAAACAGCATATCCATCTTTGTTTCTTGAGTTCTTTGTGTTTCATACCCAGGTTTTGTTATTTTGTTTATGGCCACCTAATAAAATCATTTGACATGAATGTTGTGAACTGATATTTGAAAAAAAACATCTGCATACTAAATCAAGGATTCAATTTCCACTCTCCTACACCTGGATGAAGTCATAACCTTGACCTGATCACTGGTGGACTGATAGTGTTTTGTACAAAACAACACCAGCCACATAAGTTTGGTAACAAGTCCAATGTGTGGATGTTGCTCCTCCAAATCAAAATGAATCCGCTGAGGTGCTTCTGAATTTAGGGCCTCTTAATGGCCTCTTTTGAGGGTTTTTCGAGAAAAAATGCATCATCACGCACAGCTTTTGTAGAATATCCCCTCCTCACTTACATGTAAATACCTGATATTACCACTGCGTTGAACTTTTGTCCTAATAAAAAAATGTGTCATTTCTCATTTTCAAATGTAAACATTCTGTTTGGGTTTTCTGTTTATTGTCGAATTGACACGCTCTGCTCAACTGGCTCATAGTTAATATAGACCAGAAATAGGGACATAACTATCTAATTTTTAATCACCGGACTAAAATGGAAAGGAACAGCCTCCAGGATGAGTACGGAGCAATACTGGAGGAAAACAGTCAATTTAAGCAGCTCATTCATCAGCAGAGGGAAGAACTTAGGTCTCACGAGAAAGAGGTAAAGCAACGAGAAGCTAATGTACTTGTTCACTTTTGTTTTTTATCTGCATCTCTGTTAAAGTCAGCTTCATCTGTTGCATCATGGGAGTTGGAGCTGGAGTTTTTCACAGCATAGCAAATAGATGCGTTTTTTAGCCTGATCTCAGAGTTGTAGTTTAAGATATCTGTTATCCAGATACCAAGAAGGTTCTGGTTTCACTGGACGGAAGCCAAATAGCCGAGGGCTCGCTCCAAAAAAACATGCAACCGCAAATCTGAGAGTCATTTGCTGTGCTGGGAAGAGATCTTTAGGCCGTGGAGGAGTTTGGCTGCCAGGAGCATTATTTGTTAGCAGAAAGAGGCATTCTGAGGAATACAAAGAGCCAATGAGGAAAAGCTTAGTACTTCAAAAAAGGCAGTTTAAAAAGATGACTTCCATTATCTCAAACATTAAAAGTTGAAAAAGGAGCAATCTGGTATTTTGTTATTTGTCTTGGCAGGGGGTCACATATTTGCTAACATCAGGATCTTCTGTCACATGTTAGATTTAAAATGGAACTGAAAAAATTGGATATTAAGGAGCTGTTTTAAAAGATTTTGCGGGTGAAATGGTTTTATTGCCTTACTGTTTCCAGCTTGTATTTTGATTACGCTTCATCTATTGTGGATGTCCTTAAACAGTAATCACATAATCTTCCCCCCCTTTTAGATAAATGAGACAGAGAGAAAGCTTAATGAGATGTCAGGAGCTCCAAATGACATCTTACAGCCTCAAAGCAAGATTCGGAAATACAGGAACATCTTGAGAAACCTTGAAAAGGTAAAGGTGCAAAAAACAAAACAAGATAAGGACCTAAAACTGATTTTATTCAGTTTATTCAGTATCTTGTAAATATATTCATATGAGGTTGTCAAGTTTTGTAATGGATTTCTTGGTTAAAGGCTCAGAAAAACCAAACCTCTAAATCTTAAATATTGTTGTTCACAAGATTATAGCGTTGATATTTAAGATAAAGTAGTAACGGTTGGAAACTGTTCCCTGCAAGAAAAAGATAACATCTATGACATTTATGACCTATAGCTTCTGCACACTCAGACTTTGGTGTTAAGCCCTGGTCCATCCTCAGTGTTCAACCTTAAGTTGTGAATTTTTTTTGTTGCTTTTCTTCGACAGTTTACAACTAAATTTGATGTGAACGTGCAAAGAAACATTGATTGTCGTGAAAACCTCGCTCATCTGTTGAAGCTAAGAGATACAGCTCAACACATTGTGCAGAAACTGGATCACCAGCTGGCAGAGCAGGGAGCCGTGATGGAGGAGCTAGAGTTTGACTTCACGGATCTTTTCAATCAGAGGTAAATTCCCATATTTTGTCTGAGGCCGAGCCGCGATGCCTGACATTGTTGGTTCTGTGCGGAAGATCGAAGGCTGAGACCCAAACGTTGAAAATGAAGGAGAGCCTTGAGGATGCGACGAATCAGTTCAGCAAGAAAGAGATGGTCCTCCGGACTCACATTGCACATGATGCCAAACTGCAGAAATTCATGATGACGAAATTACAGAAAATCATCCTTTCAGTTCAGGAAAAAGACTCTAAAACAAAAGGTAAAATGCTCTGAAGCACTTAAGTATTTAATATTCTGTGAGATGTGGGATTAGTTTAATTTTATAGCTACTACATAGAAAACAAGACTATTTAAGAGATTTTAGAGTAGTGTCTGACAGTTACTAGTTACTTACTTTAAATAAGAAGATGAACATGTTGGGACATGTTTAAAAAAATCAAAAACAAAAGATCAAAAGAATTTAAATGATCTATATGCAAATAAACCAAGACATGTTCAGAGAAAAAAATTATAAAGAATAAAACCCAATGCTGTATAGATAAGTCACCTTACAGCCTTCCAGCTGCTTCAAGTTCACGTTTGCCTTTGCAGCCGGTAAGAATTCGTACACATATCCAAAATGTGAAAAGATCAGAGTCTACATTTCTGCCTAAAACACATTTGAATCCAACGTCACGGTCCAGTTCATTCGAATTTCTAAGTTATTTTGCAGACTGAAGCAAATAGAGGGATTATCAACCCCTTTTGAAGCTACCTTTCTATATTTTCTGCAAACTCTCAACGTGTTTTCCTGCATTTATTAATGACCTGTGACGCTTGCACAGAGAGAACGAAGCCGGTAGAGACGTACGTACAGAGCTACAATGCACTGGTGGAGGCCAACAGAGAAAGCAACCTGAGTCAGATCGGCCTCGCATTTACTACAAACAAGCGGACAAATTTAGTCCTCATGAACTACATCACTGACCTGCACGCCCAGAGCAACATGTTAGAGATCTCCACAGAGAATATCAAGGTATTTGGAGATCCCGCAAACATGCCGACGGTCACTTCAGACAGATTTCAGTTGTGAGTATGAGTTTTCTTCTGCAGAATGACATCCTGATGCTGGAGCAAGCTCGACTACACGAAGAGGACAGTATGAACCACCTCAAGGAATTAGAGGTGAGTCTCTGTCATTCTGTTTACTGTCAACACGGCCAACTATGAAAAATGCACAAAAGGAGGCACATAATCTGGGAATCACACCACTTCATAAAATCAGAGTAGAAATAAATGTAACGTTCAGGACATCCGAACGTTACATATTGATGTTGATTTTCATTCCCTCAATACAACTCTGAACACAATGAGTTAGGTGGGAAATGTGACATAAGAGCAGATGTTATTGTCTATTTAAATGATCATTTAAGAAGCCGCATAGCCATAATGAGGAGTGAAACCAAAAGATGCGCACAGCCTTATTCAAATCACCCTACAAGACATAATCTAAAAGTTTTGCTTGAATGTGAATCGACAGAATGAAAAAGCAATTGATAGAAAAAAGACAGAATAATAACTAGTAGAAGTGATAGAAATGCCGAAATGTTCTGAGATGAAGTTGGACGACTGCCTACAAATGTTGAACACATGCAATCTTTCTCAATAGATTACAGTAATACTTCATTCTGGTGACTTCCTGTGTCTTTCTGTGCCTCAGTCTGAGTTGGAGAACCACATCAGCCTGGGGGACTCTTTGGAGGAGCAGCGCAGAGTGGTTCAGAGGGCCGTGGACCAGCTGACGGCCTCCATCCGGGGCCTGTTGGACGACGGATCCGTTACCGTGGCTGCGGACAACATCGCGCTCTGCATTGGTGAGTGGGGGAAGTCCTCTGAATGAGGCCATTGATTGTGCGTTTGTGAGTTTGTGGTCATCTGGCTCCTCAGGGAAGCTTGTGGAGAACATCCACAACCTGCTCATCCAGGCCAACAGTGAAACGGACGAGCAGAGCCTCCAGCTGGCTAACTTTGCCCTCCTGCCAGACATCGACACGCCCACAAACTCAAGTATGCAGCTGTTCTTTTTCAGCTAAGCCTTTGGTGTCATTTCCAGTGGATTCTTCTCATCGTGTATGTACTGTCTGTGTTTACAGTGTCAGACATCGAGTCGGCTGTGGATAAAGAGCACAGCAGGACTTCTTCCGGAAGCTCGTTCAGGTCCACCGCATCGAGCAGAAAATAGCGTCCGCACATCTTTAATGTTTACACGGCAGTAAAAGAGCTCATTAAAGGCTGCTGATGGCTGGAAAGAGCACATTGAAACATCCCACCGCGGTTATTTGTTGCATGTTGAGAGCAGAGAGTTATTCTCTCATCACAGAAAACATTAGTTTTTATCAAATGAAGCTCATTCCGTCAACAGCTGTGGAGTTTTTCACCCGCTGTCCTTGAAGACGTGTATCTACTGTAACAGAGAGAAGGAGAATCTGTGTGCACAGCCAGAGAGTTTAAACCCAGAGAATAGTACTAGAAGGAATAAGACGATCAGTCATTTACATGGATTATGTTATAGCATAAAATGAGTAACTGTAAGTGAGTAACTAGAGCCCAATTCTAACAGATGTGTCATTTGTCATTGAGTGTGGCTGCATTGCTGAATGTGTCGAACAAATTCCAGTCCCACACACAACATTTTGAAACCATCTGCTCAGGATGGAGGGGAAACATCCCCCTCTGATGTCCAGCCGAGAGCAGTGCAGCACCTTTTCCTGTTCGCACACTTTGCGCGTGTGTGTTTGCCACGCGTGTGCACCACTCTTAATGTGACAAAAGTGACCTTTGCTACGTGCCCGCACTCACCCAGTGTTTACTTATAAATACTTTACAGTGGTTGAAGCACTTTGAACGCTGTCCAATAATTAACTTTTAGTCGGGTAGAGAAGGAAGAAAAAAGCAACAGTCAGAGGATAGAAACATTTCAGATTAAGTGGAGTCAGCAGAGAAAAAGGAAGGACGTTGACACAGCAGAAACAGGAGGGGAAACAGAAAGAGGAAGGCTGGACAGAGTGCGCTTCACTTTTTACCGTTTGTCTCCCGTCGTGGCTGGATGTACACGGAGGAGGAAGCACAGGTGGCCCGGCACATCGAGCTGAATGATGGTGCTCGGATGCCACTTCTGGGTCTGGGGACATGGAAGGTATCCAGATGCAAACATCTGCTCTTTGCTGATAATTTCTGGTTATTCTACTTTTTAAATTGGTTTCATTCTTGCTTTGTTACTGTACAAAACATGTGTTCTATGACACTTTTGACTTAATTATCGGTTGAACTTTGCAACAGGAAGTGACTGTAAAAACTAGATTCTAGATGGAAATTAAGATGAAAAGTGCATTGGTTCAGGCAGGTTTTAACTATTCATCATCTTTAATGTACACATCTCTTAACAGTGATAAGGACATCTCATATGAGGTTAGTAATTATTGGTCCTTATCAGGTTATATTGTTAAAAAACCTGGAAAATGCTGCTATTACTCCTTTCATCCGCCACAGGTTTTAGTGGAGGCCTTAATGGGTTTTATGAACAACTGATTATGAACAAATGATGTAATCAGTCAGCAGAGACCATCGGATAGAGATGAACAGGAGATGACTCTGTTGTTCCAGAGTTGATCAAACTCAGACTGGAACTTGGTGCTTCGGTGTTGCACCTCTATCTAATTTCACGTTCAACTGGCTGAAGCCGCAGCCAGTTCTCCACATGCAGTCATCTCTCTCAACCCTTCTCCCAGGCCTCTCAGCTGCCAAAGGCCTCGATGCAGGGCGCGGTGGAGGCCGCCATCGCGGCCGGATACCGCCACATAGACACGGCCTACAGCTACCAGAATGAGGTGGACATCGGCAAGGCTCTGCGCTCCAAGATGCAGCAGGGCATCATCCGGCGGGAAGACATGTTCATTGTCAGCAAGGTGGAATGCCAAAAACCGGTCAAAGATTTGACTTTTTGAAATTTCTTAATTAAGAACTCCACCTACTCAAACTGTAGATGAGAATTTGTGCCTTTTCCCGACAGCTCTGCGAGACCCACCATGCCCCAGAAGACATCCCAGCGTGCCTTGATGTTTCCTTGAAAGATCTCCAACTGGACTACCTGGACCTTTACCTTGTGCATTTCCCCGTTGGGCTTAAGGTACAAAGAATTACCATTCTGCTTTTCCAAATTCTTCCTTAATTCCCCATTATCTTACATCAGGAGCAGAAATAAGATGCGGAAACATAAAACCTGACAAATCTCTTTGGTCTGTCGGAATTCTTTGAGGAATATTTTTCCAGATTTGTAGAGCAAAAAAATGTCAGACAAATGATAGTTTGAGCTGAAAAAGTCGATCAGAAATGTTCAGATTTTTATCCAATACTTGAAGTTTTCTTTGGAAAATTGTGCCAGCCACCTCTTCCAAAACATCAGGACAACCGGGCCTTCTGAAAGGCCCATTAGAAGGAAAATGTGAATAATACAGGCAGCACTAACTGGACCTCAGCTAACCACAGTTTTCACTTATTAAAATGAATTAATATTCTCCCTCTCCCAAAGACAATATTTGTATTGTGCTCAGGAAAAGGACAACACAACTGATGACGATTGATTTTTCTGCAGAAAATGGGCGATGAGCTTTTCCCAAAAAAGGATGGAAAGGTCCTGACCTCTGACATAGACTACGTGGACGTGTGGAGGGTAGGAACACAGATTCTGGGACATTTGGGACTCAACTTTAAACATCAAATGTGAATTAAATTCAAATACACAAACCATCTGTAAAATATCTGAACCCATTCTGCACTCATTTTATTTGTCTTTGCAAGAACCAAACGCAGTCTTTGAAAATGAGAATGAGGAAATGCCATTTGATGAGTTCTATTTGACATAATTCGAGTTATTACAGTTTTATACATATTTGCTGTTCTTTTGAGTATTCATCACTGTAGAAATTCACAACACAAACATATGTATGTGTGGGACAGTAGCAAAAGCTAAGCTTAAGACACATTTGACATGTTTTGTTGTGTTTTAGGGAATGGAGGCCCTGCAGGCCTCTGGGAAGGTGAAGAGCATCGGCGTGTCCAACTTCAGCATCCTGCAGCTGGAACGACTTCTGGCTCTGTGCAGGGTACCCCCCGCCGTTAACCAGGTGCTTTTTTCTTTTAACATAATTTATATTAAAATTTTTACAACTTACATATAATTATACATACAAGCCCACATTTAGTCTGCTGTTCTTCACTTACAATCTACTAAAAGCAACTTGATGGCTGCATCAGGTTAAACCTAGTAAAATATGTTATCTTTTATCTGGTAACAAACAGCTCCTTGTTATGTAATTGGCGCTATCAAACGTCAGACTTCAGCTTTCTTCAACCACGTTTATGCAGTTATGAGTGTGGACGTAACAGCTCTGGTGGGGAAATAACATGAAAACAGTAGGAATTAAATTAATTTTTGTACACTACTATATATTAGTAGTTAGTAGTTTATCCCCATCACGAAGGCAAAGGCTTCATAAGCTTTTAGAAGATCATTTTTACAGCAGAACAAAGCTGTTAGAAAGATAACGGCTAACCGTGTCTCCCGCAGGTGGAGTTACACCCCTACATGGTCCAGGCAGATATGATTGAGTTTTGTAAATCGAAGAACATCGCCCTGACAGCCTTCAGCCCCTTCGGTTCCCCCGGAAGACCTCAAGACCTGTAAGACCCTTTACCCCCGAAAGACTCTAAAACAAACGCAGACAATTCCACTGTCAAACTGTGCACGCTGCATGTTCATTTATGTACTAAAGGTTTAAAGTCTGAGGTGGAAAAAGGAAACAAGAGTCAAATACAGCAGATTATTTACACATATGCTGGATTTTATGAAAGCATTTATTCATCTGGTTATATGAGAACAGCCTGCTGAGGGACATGCCTTCTGCAGGCTGTCCAGTCAGCAACCCCCACACCCGGGCTCTCTGCCTATGAAACTGGTTTCTCTACATTTGTTTTGATTCCCCCTGGTTGTTTCTTTATTTGTTTATGTGATGCTCTGCATGCTTTAGTGGTTCTTTTCAGACTTGTTGCATTGAAAGACGGTCTATGTGTGTGTATATAAAATCACCATTGCTACGTGTGCTGAGTTTGTTCAGTAGACTTTTGGGGCTATTTATAACATGCCGATTTAAGTCTGTGAGAACTTACAGAGTCTGGATCTTCTAAGGATCTATTCGGAGGCTGATCCACATAAGATCCTGGAGGACCCTGTGGTGGCTGACATAGGCAAGAAGCACAAGCGGAGCCCTGCGCAGGTCAGTTAGTTTGTGGTCTGAAGTGTGGAAGCGTGTGTTTTTGGTCTGTAACAGTGGTGTTTGGTCAGGTTTTACTCAGGTACCATGTGCAGCAGGGGATTCCAGTCATCCCCAAGAGTGATAAGCCTCATCACATCCTTGAGAACACAAAGGTAAAAGCTCTCCATGTGTTACGTTTAACACACAAGTTATCATTTAATGAATGGGGAGTTTCCTTCAGTTACAGTGGGCCTAACATTCATGACAAATGTTAGTGGTGCGTTATCTCTAAATGCTGCTCTCACTCTCTGTTTAACCACGGTTGGCTACAGATCTTTGACTTCAGACTAGCTGAGGAGGACATGAAGGCCCTGCGAGGTCTGGACCGAGGCTGGAGGTGCTGCGTACTGGAGGAGTAAGTTTCTGTCCAGGTGTGAACGGCCATTTTATTGAAACTGACACCTGACCAACTGTTGCTCTGTTTCTCAGGGTCAAATCTCACCCTTATTATCCTTTTGTCTGAGCCAGCCAGGGGAGAAGACAGCAGTCTGGATCATCCAAAACCCAGCTGACTGTTTACAGAGAATCTTCAAATGGAAATACAGCAGATATTGAGATGCATCAACAAGCTTTTTAATGTTCCTATTTTCAATGGTTTTTCATTAAATTACAACACAACAATAAAGGAAATCACTTTATAGCAAGTATCAGTGTTAAGAATATTAAAACTCGCTAAACTGTTCTGTGTTTGCTGTGAGATATGAGGACTCTTATTTGCCAATTGCACCTGTAATTATTATTAATATTATTATCTGTTATCCGGGTCATTTATTTCAGGTGTTGAAATCATCCGGCTTCCTCCTGCACACAGACACCAGGAAAACCAGGCTCAGGGGTTTAGCTGCTTGGCATGTGTGGCGTCTACCAGAAACGCACACGCTTATCGCCACTCTGTTAACAGCAGTCAGTGTTTCCAGTGTCTTCGGCCTGAGGAGTCTGCCGCGTCAGGGCAGTAACAGGAAACACCGGCAGCTGAATGGCAACGCACAGATTTTTAAAAAAGGCGCCTCCGTAACGGGCTTTGCCAACGTACGGGGGCGTCCGTGTGATTTCCATGTCGGACACAAAGCAGAAAAAGGGATCTGGAGGGGTGGGTAACCCCTTCTGTTACGTGGGCTTCACCCCGGCCCCCGTTTTCTTCCTGTGTGGCCGCGCGGCTGTTGGGGAGGGCTTCACCGTGCACACGCAGGCCGACGCGCCCGCTACGCGCTTGGGCAGGTCTGGTCCTCTGGACCACGATCCCTTGCGAGGGTCGTACACCTGAGTGACCCTTGAGAAGGCCATGCTCTCCCAGCTGTAGCCCCCGAGCACGTAGATCCTCCCCCCCCACACGGCCAG
Organism: Menidia menidia; assembly: GCA_907169785.1. Taxonomy (NCBI): domain Eukaryota; kingdom Metazoa; phylum Chordata; class Actinopteri; order Atheriniformes; family Atherinopsidae; genus Menidia; species Menidia menidia. The sequence goes on from CAJRST010022223.1 coordinate 16,294,087, forward strand.
CCCCGCCTCGCTGTTGGGCAGCAGCAGGGGCGCCACCCGGGTCCACTGGCCGCCCTGCGGGTCGTAGGACTCCACCTGGAGGATGTCGAAGCGCTCGGTGGTGTCGGCGTGGTCGTCGCTGCCGCCGATGGCGTAGACGTGGTGGAGGGAGGCCATGCAGTGCCAGCCCCGGGCCACCGACATGGCCGGGCGCTCCGCCCAGACGCCCCCGTCCCCCGACGGCTCGTAGCTCAGGAAGTCTCTGCGGTACGGGCCGATCTGGTGGTCGTGGCCCCCAGAGATGTAGACCACGCCCCGGTGGACCGTCCCGGCGTGGCCGTACGTCAACCTGGAAGAGGCAGAATCCCAAAAGTGTGTTGGACTCGCAACGCCAACAGAGATGGAGACTAAGCAGAAGTCCCCGTTTACCGAGGCAGTTCTGCCACGTAGGACCAGCGGTCCTCGGCTGGACAGTAGACCTCCACAGAGGACAGCACTCCGCCGTCGTTTCTCCCCCCGACGGCGATCAGGCGCTTCCCCACGGCCCCCAGGTAGAAGTGCACCCTGCGCTGGTTCATCGAAGCGCCCTGTAAGACACCGCCCGGTCAGGAGGCCGGCCGAAAAGCGTCCGGAGCGGGCTCCCGGACAGACGGGAGCAGCTGGACCTGCACCTTGGTCCAGCGGTTGTGGCGGGGGTCATATCTGAAGAGCAGGTCACAGGCCGCGTCCCCTCCGCTGTCCCTTGACCAGCTGCCTCCGGCCGCGAAGACGAAGCCCCCCAGCACGGCCAGGCAGTGGTGGCTCCGCCCGGCCGGCAGCTCGGCCTCCGCCTCCCAGCTGCCCGTCCGGCCGTCCAGCCGGCAGACGCTGGCGCTCAGCTCCCCTCCGCGCTCGTGCACCTCAAACGGTCGGAAGGCGGGAGGAGCGGGTGAGCCTCCCTGCGGGGGGGAGCTCAGACGGCTCCGGCGGTCACCTCACGTCACGTACCTCCCCTCCGACGAGCAGCAGCTGCTCGGCCCCCCCCCGCAGCGCCGTCCGCCTGCTCTGCAGGAGCGGCTGGGCGCTCTGCCTGGCGTGGTAGGCCACGGCCTCCTCCACCAGGGCCCTGCAGGGGGCCTCCCCGGGCAGCAGGCCCTGCACCGCCGGCAGCACCTGACCCAGCAGCCGGTCAGCCGGGATCAGCGGGAAGCGGACGTGCGACAGGAGCTGGCAGGCGTGGGCGGCCCGCTCCGGCCGCTGGCCCAGCCACCGCAGGCAGGCGTCCAGCAGCGCCTGCTCGCTGTCATGCTGCACCTGGTGGGGGAAAAAAAAAAAAAAAAGCCAGCGTTCGCCGATTTCATCCTTTTCTTTATCGCTCAAAAGCTCTCTGTGAAGTGGGAGGTTCACCTGGCTACTGGAGAGGTATGAGGCGAGCTTGTGCAAAGGGATTTTTTGGAGGAAGTCCGGGGTGAGGGAGAGGGTGGCGAAATGTTCCAGGATGAACTGGTCGATGGACTCGTCGAGTTTCTCCAGACTGTAGAGCTGAGACAGCTGCTGGAGGTACAGGTAGTTGTCTTCCCGCACCTCCTGCTCCATGTAGCGGCAGCAGAAGTCCAACACCAGCCACACCTGAACAACACCCAGTTTCCAAAAGCTCCCAAAGTCAAGGCCATGTGAAAGGTCTGCTCTAACTGCACAAGCTGCTCACATGAGGCAAAAACAACTAATTTTGAGACTTATCTATTCTTGTTATCGCATATAATAAAACTCATTTGTACAAATGATTTAAAGACATCTACAGGTATCAAAATCAGAAATAAAATGCCAGCTGTGTACTATTTTCTAACAGAAGTTGTTTAAATTACTCAGACAACAACACTGAAGGTGGATTCTACGAGTCATATGAACGCCGTTTTGTTTGAGTTGGTTTAAATACTAAACTTAAACCACGTACACCTTAAATGTTGAGTATGCTGAACTGGATAGTGCCTTCTTACCTGCAGGAGGTGTGCGACTTGCAGCACCTGACCAATGTTTTCTCTGTCCAGCGACAGCTCTCCGCTGTACAGGAAGTCCACCACGGCCTTCAGACCAACGGGAGACACCCCAACCAGCTTCACCTGCAAACAGCAAGAGGACACGATGACGTAATGAGGAGAAACCCATCAGCGGGACTCATTTCCATCTTTACAGATGAATCTAAGAAGTGAATATTATCAAATCGGATAAACTCTGAAACTTACTGAGCAGCATTTGGAAAAAAGGAAGGAACAAATATAATGTCTGACCCTAATGTTCCATCTTCCTCTTTGGGCCATTACCTGAAGTGTTTTATCTGTTTCTGAACTGTTGCGATTTCATGTATTTGTATAGTTGCATCTTCGTTAATCAAGTTCTATGTTAAATTTTCTGCCTGTATTTCCAATGATTTCCCGCACTCTGCTGCCCTCTTATCTAAATTTTCTGTACTCGTCTCTCATACAGCTTTCATGAGGTTCTGATGTGCCAGTTTTTGAAGGGCACCTGGAATCTGACTGTCGCGCTCTTCATTTTCTCGCTGTGTAAATCTAATACCACTGAAACTGTGAGGTTGCTTTTCTGTGTACCTCCGGCTGGTGCTCCTCTCTCATGCCCGAGGTGAACATAGCCCGGAAATAGGGGCTGAAGACGGCCAGCAGCGCCCGGTGGGCGGGGACCCGCTGCTCATCGGCGACCAGCGTCACGTCACAGAACAGCCGCTGCTGCCGCTGCTCGTTGAGGCCTTCCAGCAGGTCGGTGGCCTGGTCCGCCGCATGGAAAACCTGACACCGGCAAATCAGAGCTACTCTCACAGCTGTCAAAATACGGCGTTTACTTTTGGTCACTCAGCAAGAATCAATTCCAAGGACAGGAGCAGCATCTCACACTGGACAGACCACCATTTTAGCAGAAAATTATTTAAACTAAATACTTTTCTTAAAGAAAATAAATAAAGACGTATATAAATTCAGTTCTGGCACAATAACTAGTCCAGTGATCTAAAACTATATTCTAATCAAATAAAAATGTGTCATCATAAATTAAAGTGAAGCTTTTTTAAAGCCTATAAACACTGACCTGGGATGCTTCACTGGTCCTCTGGGGCCAAGAATCCAGGCTGGATGTGTCCATGCTCTTTCAGGATGGAATCACCTGATTCATGAGACACAGTGTCATGGTTCTGGTTTGAAGTTGGGCTAACTTCTGGAGTCCAGCAGCAAAGAAAGCTGAAAACACAACTACCAGTTTCATATGTTAAAGATTAAACAACTGAAAAATTAGTTTAAAATCTCTGAAAGTCTCAACAAGAAAAAGAGTTTCCATTATGTTTGCGAAACGAGCCACAATCCACACAGACAGACAGTTAGCAAACAGGCCACTGATGGGTCAAAGTTTAATGAAGTAAACGGTCCTTACTTCCAGGACAGCCGGTTTCTTTGTGTTTAACACGCTGAACTTCTTGCTACAGTTTAGGGTCTGAATAAGGAGACAATGAGCACATTTCCCCAGAAAAAATCAACTCAAAAGCCAAAATGTGTCTTTTAAACATCTTGTCGTATCACGAAGTCATGTCACTGATGATACCTAGTTTTTAGTAGATGCAGCCAAAGCTACACGCTAATCTGGGGTCAATTTCCGGATATACTTCCGGTATTGGTTTTCAGAATAAAATTGTTTCATTGTAAATATTTAAACACGAACACAAAGACAGTAAAGTCTCATGAATTTTAAAGCTTGGAATTTGTCTTATTTTACGTCAGGGACTCGTACAGTAATATATGTATTATTTATGTACAGATATTTTGCAATGTTTCAAGTGTTTGATTTGAAAGATCCCTAAAATTTGGCATCTTTTATTTTTCCTCAGACGGACTGCGACTCTTGTTTACAATGCAAAACATTTCAAATCACAAAAAAAACAAAAACGTTTTATTAACATACTCAACAACCGAAAATCGATCTAGTATACTTAAATTTAGTGCTGGTTGTATTTTCAGTTGTGTTGAAGTTGCTGGAATTTGATTGTGTGTCCTAACAAAGGTAAGAAGTAAAACCTTTAACCGGAAGCTGTCTTTAACTGTCAATTTAAAGGCTGAGTAGCCGACCAATCAAATCAGCTGTTGGGTGTGCATTCAAGACGCGCAATGTTAACAACTGTTTTAAAGAAAGAAAGATAGATAGATAGATAGATAGATAGATAGATAGATAGATAGATAGATAGA
>CAJRST010022223.1:16298295-16479565 GCA_907169785.1 Menidia menidia
AGATAGATAGATAGATAGATAGATAGATAGATAGATAGATAGATAGACAGCCCACCAGGCCACACAGAGTCAGACATCTGCACACACGCCCCTTACACAGGTAATTTAGAGTCTCCTCTAAACACATCTGATATTTTGATGGTGGGATGAAGCTGAGTAGTGAATCCACTCATACGTGGGGAGAACACACAAACCTGTAAACCCTCTAGCTGTGAGGCAAAGGCTAACCACCACAAACCACCACACTGTGCAGCCCACGTTCCACCTATTTACACAGGATTTACATAGGATACATGTATCTTTTGAATAGATCCTATGAGACACATCTATCGTATGTTTGAGGATTCAAATAGGGTTGTATTTGTTGTGAGCGTCATTATAAAAATGAGCATAGTTTCTCTTTCCTTTTATGGATATCTGAGCAACATAAAAAACAGTGTAAAAATGGGTGAGGAGGTGCTGGAGAACCAGCAGGTGGCAGGACGGTGCACGGCCAAAATATCCCACTGCAGAGCTCATACTGGGCAGTCTGTGGTCCTATTTGAAACAGCGGTCAGTCTTTGGAGAGTCTCAGACATTAGTGTAGGTGGAGCTGGTGGGCCTGCTTCAGGAGTTAACCTTTGACCTCTCTGTTGCCCGGTGGTGTTTTTTGCTGATTTTCAGACTTTACATGCCTCTCACACACAGCCCCACCCCTGGCTAACAGACCCTACTCAGTAGAGTAGTTTGGCAGTAAGAAATAATTTAATTTTCTTCACCTGTTACTGATAATCAAATTGTGAAAATACATATACATTCTAGGTGCATTCCCCTTTCATTTTGGAACATTTTTCTTAACAGTGTCCATTACCGATATTGTGAATTCAAACGAACCGTGACAAAACTATCACAACTCAATAACCACAATTTGACTATTCTTTCAAGTGGAGTGAAGTTAAGATTTTTGGTGAAGTGAAAACCGGAAATAAGGAGTTTTGCTTTCAGTATAAAACCTTGCAGAAAATTATTTTAGAAATGTTCTGCACTGTGTGGCCTAAGCTTACCCTAACCCCACAGAAAGGAGGTTCCTAGTTCGAATCCCAGCTCGAAGGCCTTTGTTTGGAGTTTGAGCTTCCCCCTGTGCATGTTTGTTCTCTAAAATTGCACTGGCTTCTTCCCACTGTCAGATTATTCTGTGATAGCATGTAGAACCGTGCATGAGTCTGCCTTACTGGCCCTGCAATTGACTTATAATGTCCAGAATGTGTCTATCCTCTTATCAGCTTCTATGTGCCCCCCTGCCACTCCTAATTAGACGAAGTGGGAACAGAAAATGGATTCCTGTTGTACCCTGTTTTTTCCTTTTGTACAAACACAAAGCCATTTAGTTTGCATATGGATCATCTGTCTGAAAAACTAAAATGGTACAATGTGTATGTAGACTTTCATTTCAGAATACACTAATATAATCCCTTCAATTAATTATTGTGCTCTTTTATATTTTGTCCATTTGCAGTGCAGTTATAGTACTCCTTTTAATCTAAATAAGGAACTTTGTAAATAGATTTGTTTGTTGATTTCTTGTTTCAAAGTATGAAGTTTTAATGGCCTTTTCATTGCTGCTTTATTCTCTGAAATAGACAAAAGATAAATTAAGAAACCTTCCTTGTCATTGATTCTTAAAAATATATGACTAATAAAACATAAAAAAAATGTTGTTACTGTATAGAGACGTCCATGTAAACTGGAGGAAAAAAACAGGGAAAGCAAAACTTGATCTATTTTTCAGGTTTTATCTAAAGAAATAAGCTCAAGGAATTAATTATTTGTTAAATCAATCAAAATTGGAAAAGTATAAGTCAAAAACAAACAATCAGTTACCTAGTTTGACTCTCATATTTATTTAGAGCCTCATGGGGAGAAACTGCTACTTCAACCACAGTATTACAATTTAGAACCAGACTCATCAAACTCAGACAAATTATTGATCGTTTGAAGGGTCCAACCTGCTTTTTACAAAGTTGCTAAACAGGACCTCGGGGGCCAGTTCGGGTGGCGCGGCTGTGTCACTTCATTTGTGGAGCTTTAAACACTTTCCATCCATTTTAGCTCGTTTAGGAATGAATGACGTGGACTTGGGGGCAGTCTGGGCTGTGTTTTGGGCCATCGTGGGGTCAACCATTTCTCGTGACTTGGTGGAAAGCAGATAAGGGGTGTGTGGTTGTCTCACCTGATCAGGCAAGGCGATTTGTTTTGAAATCTCAAACCGGAAGGGGTCTCTGCCCCTTACGTCGTGCTTGACAACGGCCCTTAGAGACAGTCGCGGAGCGGGAGGTGAACGCAGCGTCTGGGGGACTTCTCTGTTTGTCTGCAGGCAACCTGATTGACTAACATCACCAACGCCCATTCGGTGGAAACATCCAGGAAATGAAACGAGGCTCTACAAGAGGAGCCGTCTCTTCCCGTTAACTCCGACCAGGCTCGATCGCTGCTCCGCTCTGGTCGTGATTTCGAACTGAAGCCAGTTCCACAACATTATCAGAGTCCTCTGATGTGAAGCACCATCTGCACAAGTTAGCTGCTGCATTACTGAGTAACACTGACTCCCGTCCACCCGGAAAATGGCAACCCAGATCGATAAAGAGGCTTGCAGAGATGCTTACAACGAAGTCAGAGACGATGCCACCGAGACCAACTGGTGAGTGTGCTCCCTTCAGAAATTGGGCAATTCTACATGAATGCACTTATCCGCGAAGAGTGGACGTTTGTTTGGCGCGGGCAAGCCTCCGTTTGAGTAATCTTTATCTGTCAATGACTTCGGCGGGCAAACGGGACACGGTGTGGCCATTTTTCAGCATTCTCTGAGTTATCATTTTAATTCCCGTTACCGCCCACTGCGCCTTTTTTTCCCTGGCCCACGGGGTGTTGTTTTAATAGCGAGAGCGGTCTGGCCTGCGTGATGCATGCCGAATAAATGGTGAAACATTAAAGACACATAAAACGGCATTCGATATGTTTATTGTCGCCGATAGTTGCGCCCAAGCCACGATGACTTGAAACTGTTCGCTATTCAGATGGACTCGCACCTGCTCGCTCCAGAAACGCCTTAGCACGGCATGATCGTGAATTGTCCCACTCTCGATATTTCAAACTTGTAGAAGCAAAGCCTGCTATAATGTTGGCCGTAATGCGACCAGCTTTCGTGGACGTGGCTGATCTGTATTCTGGGTGTCGATCGGTGGGACACTGCTCAGTTATCAGGCCCAGCAGGGCAGAAGTAATTTCCTTTGTCCTGTATTCATGGAGGATAACGTTATTGTGGTGCCACTTGCACATGGCTGCTGTCGTGCATGGGCGTCTTGGGCATTTTGATGCAGGGCTCCGGGTTTCGAAATGCCTCTTGTGTGCACACAATGCAAACTCTTGTGATTCCACGCATCATGAGACGTGGAGCCAATAACCCTCTCTGTGCATCCTCCCAGGGCTGCGTTCAAGTACGAAGGCTCCAGGATCGTGCCCGCAGGACAAGGGACCGACTATGAGGACTTCAAAGGGCTGTGCACAGGTAAAAAAAAAGCAGCTCTGTTTTCCAGCCATACTGCTACTGCTGCCGGGTGGCTGTTTGGTGTGCGTTTGGTCTCAGGACGGGTTCGACCGCCTATGTGCACACAGCTTGACTTTGCAGAACACTAATCTTTTAAGACTCTGTGCTCTGTCACCCATTGGCCAACAGCCCTGAGACTGTACCGTCAAAAGCATCTTACTCCGCCTGGGCTGGGCTGAGTAATCTGGCCTACAGGATCCTCAGCCTCCACGAGCTTTAACTCCACAGGTCGACGTTTTTGTGTTCAAATCTGAATCACGGCGGGAGGATTTGGGGCTGTCAGCTTTCCTGTCCGACTGGTTCTTAGAATTAAATTTCGCAGAGGTGTTTCCTCTTTGTGGATTACTGTTTCAAAACCAACAAAGGGAAGAAGAATGACTTGGTAATGACTCCCTTGTGGAAGTTCCCTCCTTCAGAGTGGAGCATTAGCTCACACGCAGGGTGGGACGGTTTTCTGATGCAGCTTTTTTGGGGGGGGGGGGGGGGGGGAGAACTTTTTGGTTTTCACTTCATTCTTTTTTTGGTTTCCCTTTTCTTCCCTCGTCTTGATATTCCCCCGCTCACATTCTGGTGTTGAAACGGCCCGTCGTGACGGAGCTTCACGCGCTGCGGCTCAGCTTTTTAGTTCCTCTTCCGAGACCGCCGCGCTCTTCTTTGGGCTCGTTGTCCTTATTTAGCAGTAAAGCTGATACTCCGCAGAAAGAAAGAGAAAAAAAAAACCCGGCCTGTGAGTGTAGGAGGAGCTGACACAGACTGGTAGCTCAGGAAGTCCATAAAACTCCTGGAGAATATTGTTTTGATCTTTTCCTGCTGCAGCAAGCCAAAAGAAAAGATCACTCTTGTCTTTCTTACGTCTAATTAAATTTACCAACAAGCAATAACTAACCCAGTCAGGGGTGCACAGTCAGCATTTTTGAGGCACAGCCAGTCTTCAGGCCTCCTTGCTGAGAAGCTCCTTTTACAGTGTGTGTCTCCCTAATAAGTTACATCAATTTTTCTCTGTGTTTAAAAATGTCTAGGCTAGAATTTCTTGGCAGTTATTGAAACTCCATTGGATGCATATGCAGGCGTTTCTCCCTCTGCTTTGACTCAAGTTGGATCTCTTCAATCTACCCGAATGAATCGCGACGCCTCCTCTGATTTTCTTCATTGTTTCCACTCACAGAATCCACGTTTTCTTTATTTTTTGTTCTCAAAGTAGCTGGAAGTCAGAACAGATCGCTAATGGAAAAAAGACTCTAAGAGATTAATGACCTCCAGAGGAAAACGCTGGTTTGAGTCCAACAAGAAGAATTGTGAAATGTAAATAATCATAACGAATGGACCTTTTTTGTTGTTGTTTTTTTTGCATTATCCAGTTTTCTTAAGCCAGGGAATGTTCGTCAGATATCAAAACGATTCCCCCTCGTTTTGCTCTGAGTGGTTCATGGAGAGTTAGGAACATAAGCAGATATTGAAGTTGCTGTTTAGATTTTTAGAATCATACATGGCATAAGAGGAAACGTGTGAGTTGACTCCTCTTCTGTGGAACGGCGAGTTTCTCTAAGATGTCAGGAGAGTGTTGTCCCCCCCCCCCCAGGCTGACGCCGCTCGCCATACCCACCTGAGGCCGTCCGCAGGAGACGGTCTCCAGGCTGCTCAGAGGGCCTGAGCGTGGGCTGAGCGAGCGTCCACAGGAAGACGGGATCAGCCGCTCGCTCAAATCCGTGTCCCTCACACAGTGATTGTTTTTTTTTTTGCCGTCTCATCATTTCGCTGGTTTCTGGGCAGCTGCCGGGCGGCGGGGCGGCTGCAGAGTCAGCACAGCTCTGGAGGGAAGACGAACCAGGAAGAGTCTGGCAGGGGGAGGAAGTGGGGTGGGTGAGCTGAAGGTCGGGGGAAGGTTTTTTTTTGTTGGTATTTCTGCTTGTTCCTCTCTGGCAGCTCAAACAATAGCAGCGAGAGGCAGGACAAAAGGTGTGTTCATTAATAAGCTGCTAAGGCTGTAAATGATAACGGGCCTTTGATTGACAAAGCGGCGCGTCCTCCTCAGTGGCTGATCCTGTTGGCGTTCGGCTGCGCTGTTTTTAAGTCTTTATGAGCGGCCTCAACAGGTTCATAGAGATAAAACAAGTTTATGGATAAACCATCAATGCAGCCGGCCTTCAGACGCTCGCTTTGGACTCGGCCAAAGATCATAAAGCTGCGAAACGTCCTGCAGACTTACATTCCACTTATTTTATCCATTCATGAGTAATTAAACTAACAAAAGATTATAAAATAATTGATTGTCCTTTTTATCCAGATTTCTAGACCAAATTGAAATCTAAGTCATAGTAAAAAATGTTTTAAAAAAGCACAAACATTTGTGGAAGTTTAGGGGAAACTATATTGTGCTCAGGAGTAAATATTTAGACAAATAAATCAATCAATATTTATCAATCAATAAAGTACTGTCTAAGTCTAAATGGGACAAAAACAAAGCAGATTTGTAAACGGATTGCTATTTTTTTACTATAAGGAAATTAGCCTCCAGGAACGGCCATTTTGCAAACTGCATTAATACTTAAAAGCTGATTGTGATACACAAACAGGATTGTGGATGAATGTGTGATGGGGCCTCTGGAAATTCAACAGCTCAAATCCAGAGATGGAGTTTAATCTTCCCAAACTCAACCCTAAGGAAGGCTCCAGCTTCCACTCTGCTGTTCAACAGGTGAAGAGACGTCATTACACAAGCTGGATGTCTTTAACGGCGGCCTCTGCAGCACAAAGACGCGTTTAATTAAAAGATGTCTGAACCCTGAGAAGGAGGTGAATAAGGCTCAGCTGGGGGATGAAAAAAAAGACTCCTTTCTGTTTCCTTTTAGTCAGGCTGAGAAAGAAAGGATCAGTTTTTTAGGAAAGCTGTGGGAGGCCGGCTCTTCGTCTGCTGTTTTAGAGACTCATTCCTCCTAAAATCTTTACATCCTGCGGGAAGTGGACCACCTTTAACCCTTCAAGGTCCAGGAAAAAGAAACTTTCTTTGGGCAAACATAATCCGAATTCTCAAATGGTTGGTGTGACATTTTATGGAAAGATGTTTCTTTAAAAAAAGGAAAAAAGATAATGCTGGAACCATAAAGGATAAATGTGATGTTCTGAAAGGTGGGGCGAGACTTTAAAACAGGCTTTTAAACGCAGATCCTCTCTGCTGCTGGCTGACTGCAGAGCATGCAGATGTGGGCAGAGGATGGAGTCATGGAGTCCACGATAGATGCACAGAAACCCAGATGGCCTTAAATGGATTGCCTTGAGTCAGAGACTAAATAATGAGTAATATTATCATCCCTCCCACCTCCCACAGAGTGCAGTCTGCTCCTGTTGTCTCCCAGACAGGTGCTGTTACGTCTCACACATCAGTGGAACAAAGAGCTCCAAACCGTCTCTGCTCCAGCTTCAGCTTTAGATTGCTGCCTGATGGGTTAGGGTTAGGAATGTTAGGGTTAGTAATGTTACTAATGTTAGGTTTAGGAAGGATAGGGTTATTAACCTAAGCGTTATGTATGTTAGTAATGTTAGGGTTGGGAATGTTAGGGTTGGGAATGTTAGGGTTAGGAATGTTAGGGTTAAGCATGTTAGGGTTACAAATGTTAGGGTTGGGAATGTTAGGGTTGGGGGGCTAATATGGAGCCACGCAGTGGCTAATTCACATTCTGGATTGATTCTCCTCTGCCTTAGATGGATTTACGTCCTGAATTTGTGTGTCTTTGATGATATTGGACTCGGTGACAAAGACCTGAGCATGGTTTAGTTAAATGACCTCATGCTGCCCAAAAACAGAGCAGACAGCCATGCATTTGTTGTGATGACACAGGAGTGAAAAGCTCACCATACTTTATTAAACCAATCCAGCTCGGAACATCCATAGCTCTATTCCAATTTACAGTTTTTCCATTGATTTGGTCTAAACAAGACACATTTTGTCACAAAAGATAAAAACATGTCTTCAAAATGGTATTTTCTGTCATGCCTGTGACAAAAAGTTCCTGTCACATTAATGCAGTAATGTTGGATACCGGAAAATCCCTTTTGATCATCATTCCACTTCAAATAACAAACGGCTGCTTCTTGTGTGTGTGTGTGTGGTCCAACATGCAGTTTTGATGCTTTTCTAAATCATTGACAACAGAATGTCTTCGCGTTTAAAATTTCCTGAAAAACTAATGAAATCCATGCCATCAGCGGTCAACATTGGCCATTGACAGTGATCATTTCAGAAAAAGTTTCTTGTTATATAATCTCAAATTTAGTTCAAATCCACAACGCAGGACACAGATGGTCAATTTAATATTAATCTATTAAAGAAATCCCATGAAAATCTTCATATTTAAAAGCAGTAAACAGGAAATAGACTTTAACATTTTCTTATGCAGATTTAAACTGAAAATGCATCAAAATCAAGCCGGTATTGAGTTTAAGTAGGACTTGTAGATGGAATTCACACAAAACCAGAAAAATTGTGCTTTTTTTTTCTTTTTCTTTTCTTTTTTTTGTGTCTGTACTCAGACATTATTCTCAGACAGGAGTTGACCACCACATAAGTGGCAGGCGTGGCCTCTGGAGGCTTGTGACACAACAGCAAAGCTCACAAAAGATTTACTCACTGAGTCTACTGACCTGAATACTTCCTGGTTGCACAGACACACTTTCGCAAAGCATGACAAAGGACTTTACAGAGGAGAGCGAGTCCTTTTTCAGTCTGAGGCGACGTCTTTCTGCTGCTCGCTCACTGTGAACACGTGCAGATTTTCAACCTTTTCCTTTTGGGTTCAACACATGCTAAATATCCCTAATCCTTAATCAATTGACGGGAAGAAAGAAAAAAAGTCGTATTTCCTCAAGCTGATTAAACTGGCTTTCACCTCGTTAGCCACGGGAGGAATTTTAATAACGAAGCAAAGTCCAGGTTACCCATAACTGCCCACTTTTTGGATCCTGAATCTGCAAATATTTGACCTATTTAATAGTATTTTGCTTGTAGACTAACAGATAGTAATTATGATTTTAAGTCAAATCAGATTTTCTGTTTATTTTCTTTGTTGATTAACTGAAATAATATATTGGCCGCCTTACACTACAAAATGGGAGGAATTGAGAATTTACATTTGAGAGATTGAACCAGCTAATATTTTCTTCCTTTACAGCATTTTATTACCTTTTTCCTCCTGATTAAACTAATGCTCCTCACTTTTTGGACTGTTTGCTCTTTAATCCTGTTTTGGGACACAGGAGCTGCACTCAGCCGTCTACGTTTTTCTCTCCTCAGATGATTCGCGTCTGTTCGGCTTCGTCCGGATCACGACGGGAGACGCCATGAGCAAAAGGGCCAAGTTCACCCTCATCACCTGGATCGGGGAAAATATCAGCGGGCTGCAGCGCGCCAAGATCAGCACGGACAAGACGCTGGTCAAAGACATCGTGCAGGTCAGAGACTCTGGAGGATTGGAGGCACTTATAATGGCTCCTTTGGGGAAAACTGGTTGTCAGCCGGCCACCTGGTGACAGGATGTTTTGTTCACTGGACCAAAAACCACACATGAGGTCAAAATATAGACAACAAGTCTTTATTTTGTTCTAATACCAGTTTGCGTAAATAAATTGTGATCTATTCAATATTTTGTATGCAGCCAAAAGGGACGTGTGTTTCCATTTTTAAGCTTTAAAAAAAAAATCATTTATTTCACCACGTTGACCAATAAGACTTCAGATATAAAGATGTGGCAGCGACTTATAGCCAGTCTAAAAAGAAGGTAGACCCTCTTTTAGTATTAAGGTTTTTGTATCACAACGTAATATTCAAGTCACTTGTTTGAAAGCACATGGAAAAACAACCAAAGCGCTTCACAGTTTAAGACATTTTAATGAGAAATCAAATGAATAATCAGGTTCTTACTAGGTAATAGAATGAGGTGATTGAACATTTCAATATCCTTAACAAAAGGCTGGTTTATGTTTATTACATTTGACTCTTCAGCTGTAGCTGAACATTGAGCAGATAAGGGATCGTTTCCTGTCTGGTCCCATTGGTCCTCACGTCAGCGCCCGTTTTGACTCCACAGAACTTTGCCAAGGAGTTCATGATCAGCGACCCGCGAGAACTGGACGAGGACTACATCCGTACGGAGCTGAAGAAGGCGGGCGGCGCCAACTACGACGCTCAGGCCGAGTAGAGAGGCGCCACGGCCCACTGGAGGCGCCTGGGTTGGGGGATTCGTGGTGGTTGGACTGGAGAGTCTAAACGGGGGTGGGGACTGTTGGGTCGGGGCTGCTACCTCCTGGGGAGAGGGTGAGGCAGAACGGAGAGGACAAAAGTGACCACTAAATACTCAAATCCAAGTAGAATCTTTAAGATCAGTCTCTCTTTCACCAGTTAACGGGCCTGTTAAGTCGGAAGTTCAGATCAGAGTTGTTCGGAAAGTGTTCCTGTTGGTTCACATCTAAAGCACAGACTCAATTTGAAAGCATCCTTTTGTTTTACCACCCTAAAAGTTTTAAGTAGAAGGGAACTGGACTTGTTTTTCTTTTGATTATTGAGAAGAAACTAGACCCCCCAAAACGTCAGTTTGAAAACTCCTTGGCGAAGGAACAGTCTCTTATCTTTTAAACTTAATTTTTGTCTTCAAAAGGATTCAAATTGTGTGCTTTACAGCTGGAAACCGGTTGGCTCCGCTGAGTATAAAGACTAGAACCGAGAGTAAACGGCTAGCCTGGATCATTTCTCACCTGCCATAGTTTACATTGTGTCCTCTTGTTTAATTAGTCCAAACACAGAAGGGTAAAAATGGTGCCAAAGTACTTTTACACTTCAGTTTTTGCACAGATTAAACATAGGAGATTTAATATTGATGCATGACTAGCAATGACATGTCATATATGTGTGTTTTTTTTATCTTTTCTCTGAGCCAATCTAGCTGTTGTGGAGTATTTTTAGTCTTTATGCACAGCTGAGCTGACCGGTTTTTGCAGAAAAAGCAAGCAGGGGACAAATTGTGTCATCTCCACTTTCATAATTGGACTTTTAATTGGTTTCTTTAAGCGCCCACGCATGCTGGCAGCTGGTAGGAATCCAGCTCTGTTACAACATCCTGAATGAAGATGTTTATCAAAGCTGGCCCCCAGCAGCAGGCGGTTCTACAGTCTGACGTGCTCTCAAGGACCGGCTCTCCTTTCCGGCCCCCCCCGCCCTCTTCCCGGTCAGCTCATGGTCGGTTATCTCCTGTGCTGTAAAATGTCATCTCACACACGTCTTCATCTCAGCCGGAGCAAAAAAGGAAGTTTCCTTCAAGGCTGCAGCACTGTTAAAGAATAACTGAATGAAAAGCCCGAAGGGTTCCTCTTTAAAAATGCTGCAAGGCCGAATCCCGCGGTAAGAACTCGGTCATTGCCCCATTTTTTAAACGGAACCCTTCTCTTGCAGGCATGTGTGACACCAGAACATGCTCTTAGTCATGATACACTGTTCCTCCACGAGGGAAAGATCTCCATTGTCTGACTGGGTGGCTGGTTTGAAGGTTGAGTCACTGTGCTGCACATTCAGCCAGCAGACAGCTGTGTTTGGATTGCAGCTTCTCAGTTGACTATAATTCATCCCCCCGTCGCCTCCGTGCTCTGTGATGTGGATCCCTTTCATCCTTATATTTCAACGCAGCCGGCTTCCCGTGCCAAAAAGGCAAAGAATTGGGAGGACTAAACCTTTTGCCACAGAAACAAATGACTGCTAATTTATTGATCCTGTCACAGGACCTTTGGTCAAGTATTGATAGCTGGACGGAGCTTCAAAGCACTCTGATTATGGAGGTCTTTCCTTCTGGTGTCTCATCTCATTATCAACCACTTTTACATGCATACTGTAACCTACTGTGTTTGACTGCCTTAGTCTCCCATGGAGAGAGGGGCATCATGGGAGCTTGTGGACACTACACTGTGACTGGCTATCCTTCTTTCCATGGCACAGGATGTGGGCCCAGGCTTATCATCCCAACCCACGAGGAGCCATTTCTCAGTTGTAGCATCTCTTTTGATTTAGTTTCAACCCTCCGTTTCCCCATTTAAAAAAAAGAAACAAACAAACAAAATTAGGATTTTTTTCTCTTGTACTTTTTTTTGTTTTTTCAGATGAATTTTCATTTCTCTGATGAGTTTTTCCTGATTTGATTTTTTTTTTTAAAGAGAATTGTTGTCTTATACATTGGTGAAGAACATTTTCAGAAAATCATGCAAAAACGAAAGAAAACAGAATGGGCACAAGATCAGTCATTTGAAAATAAAAATTGATGTTTTGTTTTTCCAAAACCTGTTTCTCAAAGTGTTTTTTGTGTGTCATGCATAGTCAACACAATAAAAAGGGAACTCAATTAGAGACTCAATTAGTAACAAATCAGACTTTGGCTGTATGTCAACAGTAATTGTGGCACCTGATATTTATGTACTTTTCATAGTTTACATTTTAGATTTTAACATATTTTCTAAGTGCTACTTTTTTTTAAAACTCTTGTCCAAAGCTGAAGGATTTTCTAGATGGTTCTTCTTCATCCAACGACTGATTGGTTAATTCATTTAGCATTAGCATCAATAGCTAACTACTCATCCAGACCAACAAGAGCAGTATCTGACTTAGAGCAGTGCCATTAATATGACATTTATCTCAACAGATTAAATCGCTTAAATGTATTTGTTTCCTGTGAATCTCACATGTATCTAGCAAAAATAAGATTAATTTAGTTTTCCTTTCAACATACTTTTGACAGACATGAAAATTATTTTTTCAACTGGTCAACGTGCTTTTCATTGGCAATCTAAGCAAACAGAGTTGTTTAGTTTTAAACCTGTTTGCATGAAGCAAAAGTAGCTCAGGCTGTCGCAGCTCAAATGACCTGCGGTCAGATGCTAGTCATGCACGCACGTGTATTGTGCTGTTGCACTTTGGCCTATTGAACAAAAATGGCACTTAACACCAAACATAACTTTGAACAGTCATAAAAAAATCTATTCCTTACTTTTGAAACAGCAGAAACCAGCACAGACTTAACTTGTCACCTTGTTGATACTTCATACAACATTCCTGTAAAGCCAGGTCATTGAGGATCTCCTTACATATTGATAAATCAAATATTTTTGCTCATTTGGAAGTGACTTTTGACTGCAAACCAGGATGAGAAATGCAATCGCAGGACAATTAAACAGGAGCTCTAAAAGGCTCTCTGGTTTTTGCTGAATGAACCCTAAACCTTTGCAATAGATCTTCCAGTAAAAATATCTCTGTTTAAAAATATGGCAAATCCCAAACATGCAAAGCAAATAAAAAGCTGGGAAACATGTTTTACAAGTTAGCATCGATACAGGTGACACAAGACCTTGTGAACTTAAGCTGTCAATGAACATATTTTCTCAGCTGGTAAACAGCTTTATCATTTTTCCATTGTTTTGAAAAAGATCCATTTCAACCCCCTGAATTTATCTTTTGAAATGATAAAGTGTTAGGTTCTGCTTCGGCCAATTTCAACAACCCAAGAAAGTTAAAGTTTACCAGATAGAATTATTTAAAAAAAGAAATGCCACCATTTTACTTTGCTCGGTAGGCCTCATAAATGAGGCCAAGTTTGTATTGTATTTTGGTACAGTAGGATTGGGCAACATTTGTGGGCTAAAAGGTCATATCTCAGTTCTTACAAGGAAGTCAAAGGCCTTTCAGGTAGTCCCATGGTGCTTCTGTAACCTTTGTATCTAACAGGAAGTAAGAAAGAAAGCAAACTTTAGTGTTCTTAACTGTCATTTACTTCAACATCAATACATCACATATTAAGTTTTGGTCCTTCCAAATCATTAGGTGAATAATTAACTCCTATTTAATGTCTCTACTTTCTTCCCTTTAAAATGGAAAAACGTCACAGTGATTTATCAGAATCGTTCCCGTCAGATGTTTTTTCACACTGCCTGAAAATGTCCATTTAATGGCCCCCAACAGCGCTCGAAAATCCCAAAAGTAGATCTAAAAAGCAAAGATGATTTTAAAATGGAAAAACATCAGAAAACTTTTCTCAGGTCAAATAATTCACTGCTGCCACCGGCTTCTGTGACCGGCCGCTGTGCATTCAAACACACTCTGCTGGTGTCCTGAAACTTTTTTTCGGACTCTACGAAGGTTTAGGAATAGAAATGAACAAAATAGAATAGACTATTTTCTATGCCACTAGCTATATTAGATTATTCGTTTTTTGCCTTATTAAACTGATGAAACGGGCTGTTGATGTATCACGTCAGAGACCAAGCGCAGGGTTTAATCCCTGGATTCACATCATGTCAGCGCGTCAGCAAATAATATAGATTTCCAATGAAGGGGCCTGATTTTGCGTGTTCTCCTGTCCCTCTCATTGTTTCAGTTTGAGTGACGGCTGCTGGCCTGTATCAGGTCAGTCAATGTGCTCCCAGCTGTTCAAACCCAAACACTGTCAGCATGTCATGCGTTATCCTGTTACAGCTGCCCGGTGAATGGATTAATGGCGGGTGTGTATGAGTCAGCCGCCGATTAAACATGACTCCTGCTGGGTGGCTGTGTGCCGGCTGGTTTCTGACAGGCTCGCTGGGTGGTTGCAGAGATCTTGGAGGACTAATGGTAGGTTGCACAAAGGCAGAGCTTCCATGTGGTTTTAAGTCAACCGTGGGGGGAATTACAGGTAGATGTCATTTATGCTCGTGCTACAGAGTTTGGGAGTTAGGGCTCGTTAAGACAGGTGTGTTAACAGCCAGGGTAAAGCCATTAATCCCTTTACAAATGTCCTGTCCAATTGCTTGGAAAACACTGGTACCTCATTCATAACAAGGAAGATTTTTGCTATCTGACTTATACATTTACAACCAGATCTGAAGATAAAGTAGAACCTTTCATTTTGATTACCTGAACATATGAATTTTCCAACATCCGAAGTGAAATTAGATCCAATATTCGACCCAACACCCAAATTAAATTTCCAACATACGTATGACGTCGAAGTCACAGAAAAAATAAAATAAAATATAAAAATTTAATAATAATGAATAAGCTCTGTTAGTTTGAAGTTAAGGTTAAAGGAGTTATTGTAGGTTTTTGGGCTGTGGAACGAATGATAGGAATTACAGTGTATTCTGAGTGGAATATCTGAACCAACATACGAATATTTAAGAACTAATTAAATTTGTATGTAGAGGTTCTAGTGTAGTTTCAATTGGTAGTTTGGACTCAGGGTTTAAACAGCTCTCTACAGGTCTCATAAAAAACAGGAATGACCTAAAATAGAGGAAAAATTTAAGCTGCATAGATGAACATCGAAGCATTATTTCAATTCCCTGGTGCAATCGCACTCTTTAATCACACCAATCAACATTAAGCTCGCCTGATGTATTTATTACTGACACTTTTCTACGTCTTAATTTTCACAGCTTTTAACTTTAGATCGATGCTAGTACTGAGCTTGGCCCCCGCTGGTCTCTACAGCCAGTCAGTGTGAGGGTAGATAAACGCAGGCAGCTTCATCCTTTAATCTGCCCCTCTGCTGAAGAGAGGGGGGAATATTGGCACGCAGGACCTGTGGGAGTGCAAACAAGGCCTGTCAGAGCAGTTCCTGCAGGGCAATGCTGCTCTGATCCTTCCGGCATTCCTGAGACCTCCTCCTCAGCGCATCATGTTCCGCAGCCCACAGCCAGTCATGTGCTCTGAGAGAGGAGGAGGAGGAGGAGGAGGACAAGAATTGTCTTGTAGGCCAGGCAGTATTTAACTGTTTCCGTGTATTTGTCACGTCTTAGGGGCTCCTGGTGGTAGCAGTGTTTTCTTAATCGCTAACTCCAATCTTTTCTTCCCTCCTTTAGAGGACTTTTTGGCTTGTGAAAGTAAACAATTGGTGATAACATTTGCTCTGATGTGGAAATGTTTATTCTAGCGAACACCCCAATGAGTCCTAGTTAAGGGTGCGATGAGAGAAATAGTTGCTTGAACTCTTGAATTATTACATGTGTTTACATGTAATTATTACATGTAAAAACAACAATTAGTGTAATACTTACAGTTAGTTAAACGCCTGGGCTGCTGAGCCAAAGCTCCACCAATAACTGCTTTGTGTCTGGGAAACACACAGACTGACAACACACACAGCCATGCACATTCACACTCACTCCAAGAGTCAATTCAGAGTCGCATTCAAACTGAACTTGCAGTT
Organism: Menidia menidia; assembly: GCA_907169785.1. NCBI lineage: Eukaryota > Metazoa > Chordata > Actinopteri > Atheriniformes > Atherinopsidae > Menidia > Menidia menidia. Next base: position 16,314,088 of record CAJRST010022223.1, read on the forward strand.
TTTGGGCTGGGGGAGGATGTGGGTGCAGAACCCATGCACACATGCAAACGTGCCACAGTCAGGATTCAAACCAGGGAGCTTCTGGCTGTGAGACAACGGCTCCAATGCAGCCTGGTGACATTTAACAAAGAGCTTTAGATTAAGATAAGTTTTAAGTTGAACTTTTATTAAAGGAAGAACAAAAGCTGACCTACCAACATGTTTTTAAGATCATTAAGAAAAAGATAATGTTCTCAGTTCAACTTTTATCTGGTTACACTTCTATAGTTTTACTTTGCAGTGTGTTATTTCAGTAGTTTCTTGTCAGCACAAGACTAAAATGTGCTGAGTTCTCCCCGCATCACTGAAAACTAATTTTTTTAAAGGTGAAACTGAAAATGTTTAATGGCTGCACAGGTAAAAACATGCGAGAAACATAACTCTCTGCTGCAGCTTTCACCAGTAACGTGCCACCAGAGACTGAGAGACTTATAAATTAATATAAATCAACTTCAATTTACTACGTGCTATCTTCAATTTTTTTGTATAAATAAACTGAGTTTAATTGCATGTTTTGTTCATAGTTCCTTGAAATGTTTGTGAATGGGAATGAAGTCATTGGAAATGCAAATACTATAAAGAAGCCTGAATGCTCACCAAAACCAAAAGAGAAAGGGGGATAATAGCTGATGGGAGGCAGAAAAGGGGACTTGGAAACTGAAATTTGTGTGAGCGGGTAAAGAAATGGGTGGAGGGAGGTGGGTCGGGTCTCCTTTGAGATTCTTCCATGTGAAAAGGGGGGACGGAGGGGGAATGTGAGTGTGAATGAGAGTGTCCACGGAGTTCCTGTGTGCCAGAGCTACACAGCGTTGGCACAGAGACGCCATTGTCAGGGACTAACAAGCTGAAGGCTGCTTCATTCTCCCACCCCAAATGAGCATCTGTTTACTGAGGTTATTGAGTGGTTTTACAATCTGAAAGCAAGCTGACAGTTGAGGTCTGTATGCTCTAACGTCAGCCTCTTATTGGCTGTCTGTCACGGCCCAACAGATTCAGCATAATAACCCGTTTTCAATGATAATCTCGGAAATTATACAACTAGTTTATGTGTTTAGTGTTCACTGAGACCGGATGAATGGGAGAATTTCTGAATAAAACAATTAAAATAAATGATAAAATTGTATTATATGTTATTTTTTTAAAACATGGTTTGGATCAAGTGAAGGTCTTTTCTTCATTTCCCTGTTGTTGTTGTTAATTTACATTTGTTTGTGTTGTTTGTCTTGAACTTTCGGGGTTTGTGTTCAGCTCTCAGGCCTGCACAATTACAATTTGCATCCAAAACAAACATTTGAAGATCAAACATTTTTTGTCTGTTTGTTTGTTGTTGTTTGTTCAATTTAATCTCTGGTATTACGCAGAGTGCCTTTGTACACATGCATTAGGACCAGAAACGACTTATGCAAGCACGGGAGGTTCATGCAAAATCCTTCAGGTCTTGATAGTTTTCGACAGATCTCTTCAATCTTAAACAAACCTTCCATCCAATCAAATCTGTTTGACGTTTGAAAAGTCACCATACAATCATTGAACGGACCACGTTGAACACTTTCAACATATTCGAACATTTATTTAGTGGCCGAGTGCCTCTAAAAACCAAGCCATACAGACATGTGTATGTATATATATATATATGTATAGAATGCGATGCATTTCTATGGGATGTGCTGGCCTGTAACAGAAAGAGCATTTCTGTGGTCCCTTCTTGTGAGTGTCACATGCCCACAGCTCACCGAACAGCTCCCATCTCCCTCGTCTCTCTGTTTAACCTCCAGGCAACACATATCTCCTCTCTTCCGCCCCTCTTTATGTTGCCTTGAAATGTCTTACATAATTCTGCCGTCTGATCCACTTTCGGCCGTCTGCCATTAGTGACCCTCCACATGCTCGGGCAGAGTGGGGATCTACCGGATTCGCTGTGGCCGATTTTTTCATGTGTTAAATTAAACTGTAACTCTCTGCTTTGCATGGATCACTGACAACCACGAAATGAAATAGGCATTCATTTTACAGAAACCACAGAGGTAACGAAGGTCAACGGCCTGGGTGCTCTTTACAAGAGCGACAGGGCTTCTCAACCCTCAGTGATGGGGCCATCTGAGAGCAATCGGGCACTGATCTGTAAGCTATGGCTTTATTTGTGTGATTAATCACGTGAGTCCAGCTAAAGGGAACACAAACCGTTCATTTGAATGTGTAAGACTGGGAGACACATCCTTATTTGCATGCATACCTTTGGAAAAGAGCTCTAATGGAAGCAGATGCTGAAGCAGAAAGGTAGGTTTCAGAGAACTTTTATATGTGTTGACAACCAGCGTGAAAAACATAAGACCCAGAAGCAGCCTGGTCACACCACCGATGTAATATTTCTGAAAAGATCCTTCTTCCTATAAGCACATTGAACCCGTTACACTCTATTTTTGAACAGATTAAGGGAGAAGATTTGATTTTGATCTGTAAAAACATTTGAATCTATTGCTTCTTCCCTCTGAATGAACTGCTCTTAAAAGTATGATCTGGATCAAAGTAAAAACAAAGGCTGACCTTTTTTAAGGATAATAAAAAAATGATAATGTTCTCAGTCTGCAATGACCTGATTAGATCTGGGACTAAAGTTTCTGATTTGCCACTTGAATGTGGATTCTTAAAAAAAAAGAGCAGCTAATAGAAAGAGCAGACGGGTGATTTAATCTCTCACAACACCACTGTCAACCCCCCCTGGTCTATGTGCAAAGCAAGAAAGAACATGGCTGCTCTGTACAGCAAACAGACAGCAAATCTGGGAATTGAAATATTGTTCTTTTCATAGGCAAATATCTACCTGTGGAGCTTAACTCGTCAGTCACAAACCAAAACCAAACATAAGAGAATCTGATGCCAAGTTTGCTTCTTCAGAACCCAAAGTTTGTTGCTTTCACTGCGTTGTTTGCATGTTTGTTCTCTTCTCTGTTCTCAAATGTCAGACAAATTGCTTCTCAGAGATTTCAAAGCTCCCCTGCCTGAGGGCTACGGAGCTTTCTGTATGCTCTCTTTTTCCTTCGGAGGGTTGCATCTTACAGGCAAACAGCAAGCAGAAGCAGCAACACCCACATAAAAGATGTGATTTTTCTCACTCAATGAAAGCAGAAAGAGGAAGCCGAATGTAGCAGCAGCTGGCAGAGGGAAACAGAACCTGGGGTTTGTAGATGCACTTTCCTTCTGCTCAGGAGGACGCTTGCATCAGTGATAGCTCTGCAGAGGTTTGACTTCAGAGGTGAGCCGACGTCTGGCCCGGCTCAGTGTGGTGCACGCACACACGCAAATACAGGAAATCGAACTTTCTGTAACCAGAAATCAAGCCATTCAAATGCTATGGTGCACACATGCAAAGCGCTATGGAAAAGAACAGTCAGGCTTGGGAAATACGCTCCTGGTGACCAAACCTCAGCAGAAAACCACTGTGGATGGGACTGGTTTTTCTGCATGTCTGCCACTGTTGCAACTGTTTAGAAAAAGAATGAAAATATGAGGTTGTGTCAGTGACACTTAGAATACACCAACACACAGAAGGTCACAGTGAGGAAATACTTTTTTTTTTTAGCAAGTGTAGCTTTTCTGGAAATAGATACCTGTGAGTAGGTTTCCAAATTAAGTTTATAAAGAGGTACATGATGAGTAGCCTCTTTTTCTTTTAACTTGCTAGTCAAATGTTGGATTTCCTGTGCAGTCACACAGCAGTGAGCCTTTTTACCATATAGGGATGCAGCTAAGAGGGGGGTGTGGGCAGAGGGAAGAGAAAAGAAGAAGTAACAAGACTCACTTCTCAAGCCTGAACTTGTTGCCAGCTGTATCAGCTCAGACTGGTGAAAACAGCGGCTGCCAGAGATAGCAATCAAGCTAAGGCTCTGTTTTATTGGAATGTGAGCAAATACCCCCTCACAAATAAGTGAACCACTCAGCTGGGACTGTCTGTACCTGCTTGACACAGAAAGAGGAGAGAAAATGGAGGGAAAGTGCAAATTGTGAACAGGTGGGATTGTGCTAACTGGGTTTGAGTAGTTTGAACTTGCTTCCCATTGTTTTGGGGGCTTTTGTGAAGAAGTAGCTATAACTCAAAGAATGGTTTAATAGCTATGGAACGTTTAATTTATTGGCAATAAAAACGGTTATGATCATCATATAAAAGCAAATAAAGGTTGAGTTTTCCCTTTTGCCTTAAGTGTTTGATGATGATAAAATGACCACTAAGACATAAATTATGATATTAGTTTGACTAAAACTGGACTTTTAAAATGCATTTAAACATGTTATTCATTCAAACTTAAGCCAAAACTGAGCTAGCACACACACTAAAATACTCACGTTTGTTTATTCCTGGTTTCCGGTTCTAATCTTGGACAGGCGGCTAAGGGTGGACCAGTCTAGTGTCACAGTTGACAAGCTATCAGCATCATAGTGTGAACATTACTCAACCCAAATCCACAGCATAGGCCTCTGCAGGTTAGGCAGATTCATGCTCCAGTCACCCATTTGGACTTGTCCCGTAGCTGTTCCCCTGGATTTGGATCTGGGGCCTGTGGGAGCCCTGAGCAAACATCACCAAATCAGATCAAGATGTATTTTGCTGCAACCTCTGTGACTTTGTGCTGTATCCTATTTAAAGCAGCCATCCGATTCTAATGGCTGCTTCAAGTAGGATCCATTCCAATTTGCTCTCAGTGGAAAACCGTCTGCCTCACTGAGGTGTGTGCACAGATTTCTCACTTTGAAATCGTTCCAAATGTTTCAGAGCTTGTAATTTCCCAGAGCATGAGTTCATGCTGCACTCAGCAGTTTTTTCTCAGATTGAAAAATGACGGGGTAACGGTGGGTTGAGCCTGATCGGGTCATTAGTGAGCAATCAGAGCAAAATTAGCAGACTTTAGGTCACTGTGTTTGAACTGAGGAGGCCAGGACTCCACAGTGTTATACAACACAATGCAGCAGGAACTGGAGCCCTCACCAACTGCTTTTCCACAATCTCATGATGAATGAAGAGGACAGAGAGAAACAGTCTCACTCTCTGGCACTTTTATCATCACAATCCTTGAAAAATAACCCGTATTGTTTTAAGGTACTTTCAGAAAAAATTGACATGTTAATTTAGTTTCTAAATGAAAGTTGACGCAGTATAAGCAATATTTTCTATTTAATTTTCATTCAGATCAATCATCACTCAAGCAGATAGGCTGAGCTGAACACTGCCTGGCAAGTTGTGTCACACATATCAATCATCTTACGGAAAGATACTGTCTACACAGTTGATGATGTTGCATCTTTTCCTCTGTGCAACCAGCAACAAAGTCATTAGTTTTCCTCAGAGGCAGCTCAGGCCAAGCTAAAAGCTGGTTGTTGGGGGTGCACCAACCTCTGCATCACCGCTGGGAGGATCTGTGAACGGCTCCTCTTTGCTGCAGACACTCGCCGACACCCTGAAGGTGCACTGTCAGTTCAAACTGGAGTTTACTGTCCATTAAATCAAAAACAATGCAACACTGTGCGAGTGCTGATCTTTCTGCCATCTCACAAGTTAATGAGCAGCAAATCCCAACGGATGAGCGAAGAACTGGTTTCCTGTAAAGAAGTAAAATCAATACACAATGTTTTTCGGGAGGGGAAAAAGCAGAATGAGACAGTTTTGGTGAAATACCAGCATTGACAGGTTTGAGATAAACAGTAACAGTAATGTGTTACAATTTCGGCTACAAGCAGAATAGAGCAAATGACATGATTACTGCCTTTAAGAAGAACTGTAAGAGGAACAAACATTGAATATGAAGGGTTTCTTGAGGACAATTTTTATGCTTTGGGTTTACACGTGATGACACACCATGTGAGTGTTATCTTTGAGTATTTATCCTGCTTTCATTAATTTTTAAGGAGTTTGTTATGTGTCCAACAAACTCTCATATAAACTATTTCAGTGTGATCATTCTTTAACAGAGAGATGAGTTTATTTGCCATGTTTACGTCCCCGATTAAAAAAAAATCAAATTATGTCCTTTCGGGTTTGTTCTTGCTTTCATATTGTGAGGAGGCCTGTTCAGTTCATTTTGGAGGAAGTATGGCCCGATACTGAAATGTAAATTCAAGTTCAGTGTTTTTAGTTTCATCCTGCGCACAATTAGTTTCTTTACTTCAAAAGCTTCCAGGGCCTGATCTTTTTGCTCTGCAGTCCTTGCGATTCACTATGAATCATTGTTGTATCCTGTTTACTTGATGTGGGCAGATGGCAGCACCTTCACATTCAGCCCACTGTCCTGTTAGACCTCATTACAATGCAACACACCCAGTTCTGCACGCTCACGCGCTAAATCTCATGCCCTTAAAAGGCGTTTTCCAACTGCCTACTGTTGCATCGTTTTGCCCCTTTCTCTGCGCAGTGGCTCTCGTTCGCCCTCTACTGGCAAAAGAGAGGACAGGCCAATCCAGCCATCACTCCACCCATTACGAACCATTACAGGCTAATTGTCAGGCCATTTGTCTTTAAAACTAAGCTGTTTGAATGTTCAATAAATGATGGAATGTGTATGAAAACAGTCCTCCTGTGTCTAGATTTTCTTTTCTTTTTTAAGTAAATAAGAAGGAAAATATATGTAAGAGTAGCACATATCCACGACAATATGATATAAAAAATCATATTATTTTTAATATGAATACATATTCAATCGCGTTGAGTCATATAAACTATTTCAGCTTACTTACTGCTTAAAAGTATACTTATCTCCATTGGAAGTGCTCATATTGAACACAAAACTTGATTTGCAGCTGATTAGATTGGAAGATTTAAATTACCCATATTTTATCAAAAACCACAAATGAACTTTGACTGTTCCAGTCAATATTATTCTAAATCACTGACAAAAAGACTTTGCATGATAAAAATAAAGCGTTTCTATTATACCTTAAAGTCTTGTGTGAAGAAAATGTGAAGGGATTCTTTCTAGACTCTTCCAGTTCTACATTTGACCCATATTTAGCAACGCATGATCGAAACCACAACACAGACCTAGTGTACTTGAATGCATCCTTCTTCACGACATGGTGCTAGCTCCGCCTTTCCAAATCCTCAACCAATTACAATGAAGCGCACGAACACTCAACTCCTCTGATTGGCTGTTGTCATTGTCATTCCAAGAGCTTTTTTCATCGACATTAGACTGCTCACTGTAGTGGTGCTATTTCACAGCTATTAACGGCTGTCAACTTTCTGTAATAAATGCAATATAGAAAGCTTAGCTGTCGTTTTTAAAGAGGCTAGTGGCACGTAAAAACCTTAGCTTATGTTTTGGACCAATACCTTGTGTGGCGTATATTTTCTGGAGCCAGCGCCGTCTGATATATGTGGGATACACAGGGGAAGGAAGCATTGTTTTGCTAGCTTGCATCTGTCTGTCCCACCTTGAGCTCTTGCAGAAATTTAGGTCACGAGTTCACTTGATTTTCTGAGAATTCTTCAACGGGCTTTTTTAAAGCAACGACCGCTGCTCTGAGGACCTCCATAATCATAGGTAAGGAGAATTTTGGACACACATTTAGACCTGGTGCAAACAAAGAGCTGAAGCTTCAATTGGCAAAAAACACATCATATATATATATATACATATATATATAGATATATATAGATATGCATATATTCAAAGCACGTTTTGAAATATGTTTTAAACACAATGCAATAACAAAATTCATGTTAAAAATTCATGAGACATTCATAACTAACTATTTGTTTGTGGTTATTGTGGGTAAACAAAACATGATGGTCTAAAACCTGAAAAAATGTCTCTCTTAATCGAACATTTATTTTTAGGTGTGCAAAACTTGTGTGTAGAGAAGTCAATAACCTGCTGTGAGCTGAATAGTAGAAGTTGCATCATTTTAAAGGATTGCAATCCAGACTGGGCTGGAAACGACCACCCTCTGTCATGACTTCGATCTATATCAGAGATTTAAAGGAACCTCATGAGCCATGAGAAAGGATTTTTTGTCTTTCTTCAAGGAATTTCTCAATGCTTCATTGAAACACCCATTTCTACAGATTACAGATTTAGGCTTTAGGGTTTTTAGATACTGAGCATGTAAAGCCCTTTTTAAAACCTACTTAAAGCTAAACGAATAATAGACTTATTTAAAACATTTTAAGTTGTATGATAAGACATTTGTAGACAATAAACGACTGCTTCAATACAATAGAAATGGGGAAATCAGCAGAATAATGATGTGTAGTAAAGGTCAGGGACACAAGTCATAAACATCCTTAATGTTAATTTGTTGTGTGATTTTAAAGTATTATGTAAGAATTGATGAGGAAGACAAGTGTCAGGTTTGAACTTATATGCATGAAAGCATAGTAATGCTGCGTATTTTTGTTAAATGTTGGACGTCAGCTAAACATGGGCAACACGGACAGCGTGGCGGTGCAGAAGCGGCTGGCTCGCTTCCGTCCTGAGGAGCGATCGGTGATCGAGGGGGCATTCGATAACCTCCTGAAGGGGTCAGAGGGCCTTTCTGGCACCACTGGGAAAACGGCAGCAGGAAAAACCCTCACACTGGACATGATTCAGGTGGGACATTGAAAACACTAACAAAAGTTTTCAATATAGAAATAAAAAGCTTTGGTTTCACTGTATGCTGATTCTTCCCCCCAATAAACGTAGTTTGTCCTTGATAAATATAATTCTTTTAACTATTTGTTATGGTTTTACTGATTCCTACCAATGCCTTGCATCCATGATTTGTCACTCGGTTTTTTCTCTCGCAGTCCTCAATGGGCAGCTTGGCCTCAGACTCTATGGTGAAGAGAGTCTACCAGTGCCTGCATGGCATCAGCCCAGATCCGGCCGGGTCAGAAAAGCCCGGCCAACCTGACACCTTCGGCGTAACTCGGGAACAGCTCATAGTCTTCCTCGCGGACACCCTTCGAGGTACTGCAGAAGAGCGGGCTCCCCTTGTTCTGGCCATGTCCCAGAATGCTTCAGGGCCAGCGACAACTGTCACATGTGATCAAGTGGCCGAGGTAAGCTGAGGTTTGAAATTAAATGGGACATAATTGATCACTTCCTGTGGTTGTGGTCTATTTGTCACCTTTTCCATGTCTCCTTAGTTTCTACAGGATCTGATTTCTGCTGTAGTTCAAATCCTGGTCAGCAGGGGGCGCCTGCAGGGCTGGAAACCAGAGAAAATGGGTGATGGTCCTCTTGGTGTGAAAATCCTGGCAGAGCAGATTTGCTCTGAACTCAAAGCTTCAGGTAATCTACTAATTTTAAGGCTGCTGGACATAGTGGCTGCAGCATTGCTAAGGATGACACAACACCCTGTTCCCCTCCCTAGACGGGGGAAGTTGTGATGTTTCCTGTTTGGAGGACTGGATCTTCAGAAACTCCCAGGTTTCAATGTACCTGGAAATGCTGGTATCTGAAGGCCTGAATGTGTCTTTGATTGGTCTGCCGCCCCCGACACTGCTGCCCCCCTGCAAGGAGACGCCCTGGAAAGAAATGAACACCCTGCTGGATCTTCCCACTGTCATGTTTCTGGCTCCACAGGTCAGGATGTTGGCCAGTATTTTGGTTTCATTATCAGAAAAAACAACTAAATTATTTAATGTTTCAGTACCTACAAACATATAATCCAAACTGTTGTAATCAGTGTCACATGAGACTCACCTTATTTTTTCCGCTTTGGGCCTCTTTACTCATCTGTCAGAAAAATAACAGTGTACAAATAGTAAAGTAAAATGACATGATTTGATGTTTCTTTTTGGTTTCTTTTTAAACTTTAAGCTGTTTGTTTTAATTAGAAAAAAGAGTATAGGGATGAGGGCAGCTGCATTGACACGACCATGGTAACCTTATGCTGCTTTTTGTTAGAATACAGGCTGAAAGTCGGCTCAACCAGTACACTTTAAAGTGGATATTCTGTTTAGCAGCCAGATAAGAGCTAAAATTAAATATCTGTGAGTGAGCACTCATAAACAGAATAAACATTGGTGTTTTCATTGAAGCTTCCAGAATATTTGGATACTCAGCTGCTGTTATTTTGTGGACATAAATCAGCTCATATGTCGCATTTTTCTCCTCTCTACTTTGAGTTGTTAAAGATTGTGTACATACCTACGAATAGATCCACACAGGAAGCTGCTCACATTTTCCTCCTTTTATGTTCATCTGTCTAGTTGCCAGACAGCTACAGCGCCCCCTGGAGGCTGGTGTTTTCCACCGAGCTGCACGGGGAGAGTTTCACCAAGATGATGTCAGGCCTCATGAAACATGGACCCACCCTGCTGCTTATCAAGGACACTAAGGGGCATGTTTTTGGGGGCTATGCGTCCAACGCCTGGGAGATCAAACCTCAGTTTCAGGGTGAGAGAAAGGACCAGCTCCAGCTGCTCTGTCTTCAGTGCTTATTTTACTACCAGACAAAATGTATCAGTTGTCTCAGCGCAGTTATTACATTAGTTGTTTATGTAAGCAAGAAAACCACCAGGAAACACCCATTAGCTTGTTGAAACATCCTTTAGACTAGCTGAATAAAATAAAAAATGTTTTCATAGTCTAAATACAAATTTTGGGAAAAGTGAAGCCCTTTTTAGAAAATGTCGGGCTAATATGAAGTTATCCGTATGTATTTATTTTTTATCATACTTTTTTTAAATCTCAAAACTGCCAGTTTAAATCAGGGATGCTTTACAGGGAATTTTGTTTTCTAGCTCTCAATGATTTATACTTAAAGAAAATAATCAATATCAATCAATTGTACTGACACTTTCCTTTCACTGTTCCAAGTGAAACATAGGAAGGAGTATTTATAGCTAAAGTAGTTAGTTGCTCCACATCCTTAATCATCCTTCTGCGGCAGCCAATAAATTAAATAATTTAATGACCAATGAGAAAAAAGATTTTAAAAAGCACTGCAGTAGTTTCACTTGCACTTAGATAATAAAAATGTATCCTAAATCCAGAGTGCTGCGCTATCAGCAGATGGAGACTCATAAAACACTGATAAAATGACACATTGAGGAAGTAATACCACTTGTTTGAATATTGTGGACTGTCACTTGACTTTTCTCTCAGATGTTCTTGATTTGTATATTTGCGTTTGCGTGCAGGTGACTCCAGATGCTTCCTGTTCACTGTGTTCCCCAGCCTCAGAGTTTATACAGCAACAGGATACAACGAACACTTCATGTACCTCAACCAGCACCAGCAGACCATGCCCAACGGGCTGGTGAGGCATCAGCGACCCAGTAGAGGAGAACGTCCCCCCCGTCTATAATTAGCTCAGATGAAGTCTGAAGTGTTGTTTTTTTAATTACAGTGAGGGCACTGAACCTGAATAGTGTTTTTCGGATAGTTCCATTTTGGGAAAAGCGCTTCATATTTTAGTTTTTGTCACAATAACATTTTTTAAAATGTATTACAAAGACAAGATTGGGTCAGAATGATTGTCGGTTAAAGGCTGAGTTAGAGTTTGTCAGGTTAGATGATACGTCTGATTACATCCAGATTTTTAGTTTGAATGATGTTGCACTGATTGACAAAATAATTGACAGATGATACATAAAGAAAACGTTATGGCGTGTCCTCCAGGGCACTTTAAAGACACAGTCAAATTCAATCCAGATGCAGTCTTGTTCAATCCAGTTATTTGTGTTCAATTCCAGGTAAAATTACTAAACAGAAATTAGTTTTTATACATAATGTCAGATAAAAGACCTCCAACATGAAAAAGGCTCAGGTCTGTGCCCATCAAGCAGAGACATCCTGCTGTGGTGGTTTTCTCACTTTTCGATTCAGACCACTTTGAGCATGTGGAGCTGGACCTGTGTGGTGGAAACCAACCTCCACGAATTGAACCAATCAGAGGACACTTTAGCCTGGCCCTCGCATTCCCTGGAGGAGGCGGCCACCTAGATAACATTTCCTCTCAATTCAATCTAATTTCCAACCCTTGGGAGTTATGAAAGTATGCAGAGTAAATGTGGAGGAGCACATGTTATTGTTGGCTTTCATGAATAAGAGGAGCTTGATTCCAGAGGGAAAATTAAGGTTTTAAAAACAATAGACTTATCCATCCTCACTGAAAGGAAACGATGCGTCTGCTTTGTGGTCCTCACCAGGGAATGGGTGGTCAGCACGACTACTTCGGCTTGTGGCTGGACAGCGATTTTGGCCGTGGTCATAGCCGCGCACGGCCCCGGTGCACCACTTACGGCAGCCCTCAGCTCTCAGGAGACGAGGACTTCACGCTGGACTCCATGGAAGTGTGGGCCGTTGGAAAACCACCAGAACCAGAGGAGGTCAGAGCGAGCTGTTGCCTAAAGTCCTCTCAGTGTAAATGAGTGAGCATTTACACGGAGAGGCAGCAGATCGGCTTCACCAGAAATCATTTCCTTCAAACGTTACACAACAGTCATCAGATGTGATGAAAAAGACAGTTTATTCAATTCAATTAAAAAAAAATTCTAGAGCCCCAAATCACAACAACAGTTATCTCGCAGCACTTTCTAGACAGAGCAGGTCAGACTGGACTCTGAGGCTATTTACAGAAGGCCAACAATTCCCACCTAAAGCAGCACTAGGGACACAGGAAAGGAAAAACTGCCTTTTAAGAGGCAGAAACCTGCAGGGGGAAAGAGAGAGAGAGAGAGAGAGAAAAGGACAGGGATCAGATGGAGGCAGCCTCCACAGTAACACATAGAGGTACAGACAGTGAAGGCAGAGCTGCTGGTAGATATTGATAGTAATGATAATGATAACAGTAAAAATAGCTACAGGACCAGGAACAGTAGCTGTAATTGTAGCAGGGGAAGTCTTGTAGGAACACGCTCTAAGCGCAGAGTTTTCAACGCTTTGGCTTGGTTGTGAAGCCGTGTTTGCATGTCAGCAACGCTGAGCTGGAAACCTGAGACACGATCACACGCCAGTCTTCAGTTAAAGGTTCAAACCCAGAAAAAGGACCTTAGACACAGATAGAAGAACTGATCAGCTTCACTTTGACTTTTGACCGAGACTTAATTTTTAAAAAATCATTTAACTAATTAAAACTTTTCTCTAAGTCCTCAAACTATCTGATTAGTGTCCGATTTATTTGAAACAGATGGTATTTTCACTCCCATAGATGCATTTCTCAGAGAACAGCTATGGAACAGAACAGCCAGGATCCATCAGAGCTGAGATGAGATTTTTTTATATGTTGCATGGAAAAAAAAAAAAAAAGCCGCTTCCAGTTGCTTAATATAAACCCTTCATGTTGTAACATCTTTGCACATCAGGCATGTAATTAGTTCACCTCAAATAGAAAACTCATTTACATTCCAGCTGTTTTACATTTTGCATCTGTTTCCTTTCAAGCCCACGGTTCCTCTGTGTGTCTCTTTGTGGTGCCTCAGGGAGAAGAGGGGGAGGGTAAGAAGAGCATCCTGGATGTGGATCCAGAGGTTCAGGCCATGATGGAGCTCACAGGGAAGACTCTTCACAGCGAGGGGCTCCGGGAGCCGGAGGACGACTAGGATCAGGGACCACTAACGGTCCTATTGAGGCCCTCTGGGTTCTCCCCCATCTACTCATCCACAGATATCAGATTCTTTCACTCTGCTCTGAACCTTTGGTAACAGACTGCAGCTTCTTCCTCTTCTGAACGGTATTAAAGTGGCCCACATTTTTCCACCTGGTTCATGGTTCACATCACTAGTCTTGTACGGCCATAAACGGAGCTCACAGGTGGTCTGTAAAGTCTGCCACGTCACCAGTCCGCAGCTTTCAGGGCAGCTTTTGTCACCAGTGGGAGTCATCTGGGTGGGGCTTCACGCTTAAACTCCACTGGTAAAACTGCTCTTTATCACTTATCTTCACCTTGAGAATGATTCATTTTAGATTTAAGAAAGAGGTGAAAAGGGACTCTTAATCCAGTAATAATTCATTGCAGCAGTATTTTAAAGATTGTCTTGATTCAAATGAGATTAATATGCGTTATGATATTTGAACAAACTTATTAATGGATGGGAATTTATTTGTGAGCCTATGAAACTAACCCTTTTTTTTTGCTTCAAGTGTGAGAGAAGGTCAGATAAGTTATTCAGGGATTTTTTTTATTTTTACATCAGGGAGAGTAAATACGTCATCCCTCCTGAAATAGTCAGCTGCTGATAAACCGCACAAGTGATGAAGGTGTAACGCCTGTTTGAACAGACAGGATTCCCATCTGTTTTTGTTTTACTTCATTGTTATTGTGACGCTTAGGCTGAAAGCAAAAGAACGTCAGCACTAAATCAATGCAGACAGCGCTCGGGCCCATACGGGCTTGAATTTGAATATTTTTTGTTTCTTCTTTTAGGTTTGTATTGACTATGGCAGGTGAAATGCATCAGTAATGGACATAAATCTGCTGATCTGTAGACTCACAGTAATGGGTACCACTCAGTTAAACATTAGGTTAGCTGGGTTAAGCCCTCTCACCTAACTGTGGTCAGGGACTCTTCTTTGGGCCTTTTTTTCTATGTGTGTTTTGCCTGATGTGAACGAGCAGCTGATGAACACTAACGCTGCATTGTGACTGTAAAATGAAGACCAGCTGCAGCTTCCAGCTGTGAAGCCGCTACTCTTCATTAACTGGTGTGCCTGACCCAGTTGGACCAGCTTTTGATTTAGTTAATAAGCTCTTTATAGTGGAAATCTGTGCAGTAAAGCTGAATCTCTACCTCTTCCTCAATTGGCTGGCTTCAACAGTTATTATTGTGTTAGCCTGACCAAAACGGGACTTTTGAAATGTTTCTATACATGTTAGTGCAGATATATTGTGCAAAATCAATCCTCTGAAAACCAGATGACGCAGATGAGGCCAGGACCGCATTATTCCTGTATGTTTACGCTTGACTTGACTGAAATCGGGCTGGTAGCTTCACACTAATTCATCCAGAGTTGCATATTTTTGTGTATGCAAAAGTATCTGAGTGCAGCTGGATTCCAGCAAACCTGCACGCTCTCACATTTTTTCTGTTTCTTATGTCGGACCGAATTAATTCCTTATTTTTATTATCCGCAGTGGCCACAAATTAAACAGTAGCACCACCTGGTTCTGGATTTGGCCATTCAGGTTAGCAAGAGAGGCCATTTTTTTCCATGAGCAGCCACACAATCGCCTTCTGGGCTCCATCACCAAAATATTCTCCACTGCAACTCTTAAAGGGCTTAAACTCTATAGTCTGTGTATGGAGCTCCCCTTCTAATGATTTAATGTTTGTTTATTGTTATTCTTATTACCTCCACATTTTCAGCATTTTCTGTAAATTTAGCTCCCAAACATTGAATCGGGGAAAAAAAAGCTTCCAGGTTTACGTACGTCATACGTAAAACTAATTTTTAAATAATGAATTCCAATCAATATGGATTAAAGTGTTTTAATACTTAAACTAGAAAAGAGAATTTTGCATGAAGACAGGAAAGTAGTTTAATTTCAACACTGCTAATCTCTTATAAAGTGATGTGTTTGTTTTAGTAATGTGTCATTTGTTTTAGTAATTTGCGCATTGACAATATTTTACTGTGAAAAGGAGTGAGTAGTTTATGTGGAGTTTTTTCTTCAGATCTGAATGTCTGAGGCTAAATTAGCTTTTTTTTTTTTTCTACTACCCCGATCTCACATTCCGTTCGTATAAGCTTTGCTTGTTTTTACTTTACACTAAAGATTTGAGTGAATAGAATCACATTGTATGCAGTAGAGAAGTGCTTTGCGTGTTTTCTGTATGTGTGTGAATTGTTCATCTGTCATTTTAAAAGAATTAAAGTTACAGGAAAGCTGGACGACTCTGCATTCTGACGTCTCTGTCCCCTCCAGATGTCTCCTTTCCTCTGAATTTTGGAGAAATGGTGGAAATTACCACCAGAAACATGGAATAAAATGAATACAAACACCTATGCAGACGGCTGAAAGGCAGCCTTGTTTCCACCAATGCCCCCCCGCCTCAACTCTGCTCTATCATGCAAATAAATGAGCAAATTTACTCATGCAAATCTGTTATATTTAACAGAGCAAACCGGACAGTGTAGCGCCTTTAGCTGCGTAAAGAATGTTTTTTATTTCCATGTTGTTTTGATTGTGATCCTTTTTGTTTTATTATTATAGCGTTATTTTATGTGGATAAATATGGGGATACTGGGATGCCCCAGTATTTATTTAGCATTAGTATTTGTTTACAGTCAAATGGAAACAAAAGGGATTAATTTTATCTTCTAAACAATGTTCGGACAGTCAAAGTTTGATTAGTTTCCTTATTGCATTTCTCTTTTCCCATTACCCATTGTAGTTTAGTTTTATTTGTGTTTGAACACAAATTCAGTGAGAAAGACGGAAATGCTTTACAGTAAACAGATGTCAGGAGGTTGGTGTGGAAGCCATTAAAGGGAAAGTGCTACCCCGAATTCCTGGTTTGCTATTTTCTCATAAGAATACAAATTGCTAAACTTTAAACTCCATTTCAAGTTTCATTCAACTCGAGAGGGCCGTTCATCTTCCTCTGGACCTCTGGACCAGATGAACCAGCTCAGACCTCAAATCACCGGTCCTGAAAGCGATGACACGGGGACCAGATGTTGCCAGAGGTTTCCAGAAAGTGCTTTGTTTTCAGCTTGGTTCTGAATCTAAACGTTACAGACAAACTGCACGGGAAAATACAGACGGATGTCTTCTGGCTGCTGCCGTGGGGATGTTGGGAGATGCTTAGTGAGAGGACCAAACAGGAGGAGCAGGATTTAGGGCCAAATCCCAAAGTCCCGCCCTCACAAAGCAAATGTGGGAGCTTCCTAATGTTTGTTTGTGTGTGTGTCTGTGTGCAGGGGGGCCCAAATGCACCATCACGGTTTGGTCTACCTTGGATTTAAAAGTTTACCCTCTAATTTCACAATTCAGAGAAAAAAAACAAACCATGCTTTCAGTGTGATTAGAAATAGTAGAATAAATACTTCAGGCTTTATTTCCCTTCCGATGTCCAACCTGGACCACACTGACCTGGTGTATCCTCTAATAGAAACTCCCTCAGCATCAGAATCCACTTTGTTAGAAAAAAAAAGCCCGTTTTAAAGGCGGTTATGAGGAGTCTGGTTTGGAGCTGCGGGTCAAAGCGGCGGCTCTGCGCCTCCGTTATTTTGCATAGATACTGCTCATGCTTCCGGACTTTTTTTTTCATAACCAGCATGCTGTGCCTATAATGCAAGTTAACTTTTACTTCCTTCTGCACACAGGCGGATAGAGGAACTGACCGCCCTGCGGCTGGCCTTTTGTCAACACTCTACATCCTCTCCGGCTTCATTTCATAACCTCCCAAATGATGATTAGATAGAAAAAAGCGGCCGCGTCTTTTCGGAGCAGAGAAGAAACCCACTTCAGGCAGAAGGTAAGCGGCCCGTTTTACGCCTGATGGCTCGGTTTGGATGCGCGTCGCTGGCGCGCGGACTAAAAGTTGTTAGGAGGAAGAGGCTTCCGCCCGGCGCGCGGACGCAGAAACGCAGAGAGAGGCTGCACGCGGCGAGGGGGAGGAAGTCTGACCACCCGCAGGCTCCCAGACACCCACCGGTCACAACAACGCCAGAAACGAGACCAACCAGACCGTTTTGGGCAGAACTCTTGTGGAGAGCTCACCGTTAGAGAAAGGGGTTCTCCACTCTGCTCTGTACGGTCGCCCTCTGGGACCTCGGTCACATTTTTGCTGACGAGAGATTATAGTTTTTCTAAAAATGGAATGATATTTCCATTTGTTCAGTTGCTCAAAACATTAATAAACAGATTAATCTAGAATTGAATCCCAGTAACACACAGACATACAAAACAGTGTTTTTTTATGTGTTACCACATGCTCATTTTTAGAATTAAGGACACTAAGAGGAATTTGTACATTTTTGCTGAATATCTGTCTTTGTGTTTTGGGGAGCCTCTATTCTGGATGTCCTCTAGACTGAGCTCATGTCCCACTAAAATAGCTGCAGACCAGCTAGAGAAGATACTGATAATCCACCCATGGCTGCATCCTCAGAACCTCCGTTCTCGTGGACGTCTGCCATGTTCTCACAGACACATAAACACAGATGCCGTTTTTTTTCTCCCAAAGCAGCTGAGATGTGGAGCGAGCCCACTGCAGAAAACCTGCTAATGCAGCTCCAGGAAGCTCCAGGTAGCTCCAGGGAGCACCAGGAAGCTCCAGGTAGCTCAAGGAAGCACCAGGAAGCTCCAGGTTGCTCCAGGAAGCTCCAGGTAGCCCAAGTTAGCTCCAGGAAGCTCCAGGTAGCTCCATCATGTCTTTTCAGAGTTGATATGCTGCTTCCTGCTTGTGTAACTCACTTTATGGTTACAACCTTCTTTATTGATGACGGTAGTGTGATCGATTCTCATGCCGGGCTGATTGGTGGACTCGAGGATTACATGTGTCCAACAATGGTTTCCATCATTTGGCTTCATCTCAAGCCCCAGATTTTCCATTATTAGCTTGAGATGCTTTGTTACAGGAGCAAAGGGTCAGATTCAGTCCTACTGTGCATCTTCATGTTAAAGTTTTGTTTTTGCCTTTTTTGGTGTTCACTTTGTGGTCATTTAGATTATTTCACATCTCTTGCCTGTTTTTGGTCCTTTTTCTAATTTTTAAAAAACTTTGCTTAGGGATCTTTTCATGCGTATTGATATTTTTGCCTCTTTTGTTATGGTTTGCATCTCTGTATGAACCAGTTTGGCTTTCTGATAACATTACAAGCTCTTCTTTGCAAATTCTGGCCCCAACTATAACTTTATCACTTACTAATCCTCATGAAATATTCTTAACACGACCTCAACAGTAACCAATTAACTCTATTTCATCTAGTGTAAACTAACCTGAAATAGAGTGGAAAACAACTCTTAAAGAGTGAACAGGTTTCACTGTACACAACAAATAACAAGCACCTCTTTCTCATGGAGAGAGTCTTAGTTTTAAGGGACACTTCGTATGTGGAAATCAGTCTGCTGACCTGCTTGTTAAAGCTAAAAAACGACAGAAATCACTCCAATAATGAAAGCCGTAGACAAAATAAATATCATATCATTTTTGAAGCAATAAGGGGAGAATAAAAGAGCAACATGAGCAGAAGGGACTCAACAAAACAGAAAATAGAGGCACAAGTGGTGTGAGAAAGAACAGCTGCAAAGGAGATCAAATCACCATAAAAGATCAGATGAGATAAAACATTAAAAATGGGAGGCAGGCAGAGAACAACAGGAAGGATAAGCTGGAGGACCTTTGGTTCCCTGGAACGGCTGTATGCACCAACCTTTACACACTGTGTGGATGGGTGAACGCAACCTGTGCTGGTAAATGAAAGTAAATGCAGGAAAAATTCAAAATAAGGACGAACCAATGAGGCTGAAAAGCTCAACTGGTGTGGTTTCCATGCACTTCGTTTGACCCACATTCACTTCAACACTGTAGAATCTCATTTTCAGCCTATGGTCAAATAAAATTGATGGGATAAATCATTTCTGAAAGGCATTTTTCAGCAAAAAGGACAATTTTCTGCTCAAGCTACTGAAATAGGAGGATTCACAGCTTTTATTTACCATGATGTCATTTATATGTGATCAGTTTTCAAGATTTCATTAAGTTTTTAGACTGATTATTGAGCAAACGTATACACTGAATGGCAGCACTGTGGACTGCGGCACATTTTACACGTACTTAGTAGTAACACCTTAAATGAAGTAATTTTAGAACTACTCCAGATTAGTTAAGTCCCAAGACAGAGACTAGAACTGACTCCAAAACTCAGGCTTTATCCCAAAAGCTTTTTCAGCTCACTGTATGGGCCCGGTTTCGCTGGCCCTGTATCGGATCTGTATCCGTATGAGGAAATTTCCATAAATAAAGCTGCAGTTATCCTTCATGCTGCTGGGGCCGTCCCACACCCAGGGTAAATGTTTCTGTAAAGGGAGAGGAAGAGTTGTTGGAAACCAGCAGCTAATTATTAACTTTGCTTTATTTGAATAGGAAGTTATGTGAATGTGAGAGTTGAATGATCATTTTTATTTCACATTTTAAGCATCTCGCCTTATTTTAGCTTCTTGGCCCTCTTTGCCCACTATGACACTGCCTGTCACGGCCTTCCAGCTTCATTTTAGGTTCATTTTCCACAACACAGGACTCCCCAGGACTCTCCAGTGATGCTGGTTTTGTTTATGATGTGCGGCGGATTATTTGCAAGTGAAATATGAGGTCTGTGGCAGCAATTCAGCATTCACACAGTGTCCCTGATGACATACTGCTTATCTGTCACATGTTTTCATATTTGTCCGGCACAAAGGCTGCAGAACGTCCCCATTAAAGGGACATTGTGTAGAAATTCCTACACCGTGTGTAAGGTCAGCTTTAGTCCCTTAGAACCTTTCTAAGGGACTCATCGGCAATCAGTTCAGCCTAGGATATAAAGTTTTGTGGATCCCCCCCACCCCCCGTCGCCCAGTGACAGCTGGGATCGCCTCAATGCTCCATTTTTAATTCAGTATATTCGCTTGGGGCAGAAAGTCATCCAACAGCTCCAACAGTGGCTTTGAATTTCCATCCATCCAAAATTGTAACTGCTTATTCTCTAATGGGGTCACGGGGGGACTGGAGCCTATCCCAGTAGTCAATGGGGAGAGGTGGTGTCACCCTGGACGGTCCCTAGTCCATCACAGGGCCACACAGAGACACACAAGGACCAACAACCACTCACACTCACTCCGAAGGACAGTTTGGAGTGTCCAACGAACCTAACATGCAGGTTTTTTGACGGTGGGAGGAAGCCGGAGAACCCGGAGAGAACCCACCAGACACAGGGAGAACCTGCAGACTCCACACAGAAAGGTCCTGGTTCACCCGGGGACTCGAACCATGAACCATCTGGCTGTGAGGCCATGGTGCTGACCTATACTACTCCCAACTGGATCCTTTACATCCTTTGAGGGGAGAAGCACAAAGGCTGTTTCTCTAAAATGACCTATAGAGAGATTGTTTTTCTCTAATTCAGTTAAGGGGATTTTACCACAGATGGTGGAAATCCTGCTTCAAAGTAGGGAATCGTGCGTTGTAACCACGTATGGCACCACAAGAATGGTGGCGTGCTGAGACATACCAAGAACTGGAAGGTCCAAAGCCATTGTGGTGGAAGCACTGAGTATCAGAGGCTGTCTGAACACAAAGCACGTATTATGGGAATTCATTATTAAATTAGATATATCCATATCAGGCAGCCTTTCTAAAAAGTTGCTTTGTTAAGGAAACCAACAAATTGATTAGAATCTTGTTTCTGATCCAGCCCCCCCATCCTGAGCAGGCATGAGGAGCCAGTGAAGAGGAAAACTCCTTTTAAATAAGAGGAAATCGGGCCAGGGAAGGCTTCTGATAGAAACTCAGTCAGAATGACTGAATGTTTAGTCTTCCTTTAAAAAGCTGAATGCCATAAATGAGGCCGAGCTATTAAAGGAAAGAAGAAATAGACATGCTAATATGGTGGTGAGAGGTCCACCCTGTCGATTATGTGCAAAGTCGACTGTCTGCCTGTTTTCTAGAGCAGAGCTGAGAGGCAGCTGGGATCCTAAATGAGCGTGTGGCACCTGTTTCCTCAGATAGAAGTTATCATTAAAAGATTTCTACCTTTTTAAACTGTTTTTTTCGTGGAAGCTGTGCCAGTGAAGCAGCATTATTCAGGGAACCAGCAAACAAAACTTTTAACCTTGAAACTTGTCATATTCATGTGTCATTTGAAAACTGCCATGTTGGTATTTTTTGTATTACCAATACATTGAATGATTAAATAAAGGAAATGAGTTAAAAGATGAAAGCTAAAAAATAGCAAAAATTGCTGAATTCTGGATTTTCTTAAAGAATTAGTTGTCCAATCGTCCATCACGGTTTGGAGAAACCAGGTGGGGTCATCTTGACTCCATTAAGGGAAGCAGGTTAATAAATGACTGGTTACTTTACATAATGTTCATGTCATAGTGAGCGTGTCTCAGTTTGGGACAGTTTTCGGTGACCTGCTGGTGGGCAGCTGAGCACAGATTAAATGGATACTGACCTGTTACATGGCTCTACGTGTTCTTCCTCAATTTGTGTAAATTTTACACAACTCTGATGATCTTTTTGTTGTTGTTGTTGATTAGAAAGGGGAACTATATGTCCAAACCCTGTTTCCGAGGGTCGCTGCCCAGTTACTGGAGGGGAAACTGATGTTTGATATTTCTGTAAAAGTGAAAGTAATCAACACAGTTTAAATATCACCATGAGACATCTTCCTTCTGTAAAGAACTAAGTCTGAGGACTTGTAAATGATCGGATCAGTTATTAGAATCCGATGATAAAACATAACTCCTCCTCAGACCTGAAGATAAGTCTGATTCACTCATACATGGAGCTGCAGAAAGAGGCTTCTTGGCAGATAGTTTTGACTTTTTTTAACGGCACAGAAATATCTATAAAGCAGCGACAGCTGGATGTTTTTTTTTACCGTCAGTAAGTGGTGGATTTGTCATGGTTTACAGCAGTTCCTCATGGGCTGGAGCTACAGTCTGTAACATGTGGGCTCAGATTTTATGTGGTTACACTTTATCTTTCTGAAGATCACAAAGCTTCCTTCGAGTAGATTTTTAAGCCTTAAGAGAAGTGAGTATGCCTCCATCTGCATTTTTTTAATGAATCAAAAAAACATTTGTGGTGGCTAAAAGAAAGTTTTAATGAAAAAAAAAAGGTAAAATAAAATAAAAAAGCTAAACGTGACAAAGAACAAAGGAAGCTGTTTTCTGATGACACATCTACTGCAGAAAAGGTTTCCACCAGCTTGCTTTGTTCTTTTTCACCTTTTTTAACGTTGTTGCATTGACATCAGCACCTCAGTGTGTGTTCATCTACACACACACATCTATCCTAATACAACACACTCCTGTGAGCATTGAACAAACCGACTTCCTCCCTAAAAACTCAGATACATTCTGAATTTTCAGTCCTAACCTTCACATCTTTGATTTCATTGTTTATTGTTAAAAAGATTCGCTGTCACCAAAAGTGGTACGAGCTCATCTTCCTGGGGTCCACAAGACAAAACAAAAATCACTTAACAATTAAACATTGCAGACATTATCATAGATTTCATCACAGATCATTCCGAATAAGTTATTTAATTCATATCTATTGCATTAATTCTCACTTTCATACAGTAAATATGTTAATTCTCTAGTCACAAAGTAATAATTAAAAGATCCTTTCCTCAGAGCCTCAGCCTCCTCTGATCAGAGGCTATGCTCTTTTTTTCCCCGCTCCAGAGATGGCTCGCTCAGGGCAGCAGGGCGAGATGACGGAGTACAAGAAGATCCTGATCAAGCGGGACATGGAGATGGGCGTGGTCATGACGGTGTTCCGGCAAAAAGCCGAGCGGCTGACCGTGCAGGTCATCATGGAGACCAGGCAGGTGGCCTGGACACGCACCGCGGACAAGACCGACGGCGTCTGTGAGTATCCCGACGTTTGACAATGCATCACCAGTCTTAGTCTTTTCTTTTTTTCCCCCTTGTCCTGTTCAGCCTCATGGCAAGTAGACCGAATTTCTGACTGCCATAGTTGTGCCGGACAGATTGACTATTTCAGCCAGGGCCTGGCAGGGCCGGTAGGCCGCCGCCCCTGGTAACGAGGGAGGCCCTATACAGTAAAACCTATACATACGAATTTAATTCGATCCAGGACCTACTTCGTATGTTAAAATATTTGTATGTTGGTTCAAATATTTACATAAGAATACACTGTAATTCCTATAATTCGTTCCACAGCCCAAAAACCTACGATAACTCCTTAATAAATACCGCAGATAATAACACATAGCTATAAAACAAATGCATTATATTAGAGAGATGTAAAAATAAATAGATTATAAAGAAATAATCAATAAAAAGGGGTTTTTATTGGCACTTTACCTTAGAGACTGACAAACGGAGGTAGAGGTGGAGACTGGGATACTGGACGTACCCTAACTTACTCTAACTTTAACTACCTGAAGTTTAAACTAACTGAGCTTATTTATTTTTATTACATTTTTATATTCTATATATTTTTTTCTATGACTTCGACGGACGCTGGAAATGTACTTTGGGCGTCGAGTCAAATATTTGATCAAATTTCACTTTGGATTCTTTTGTTTAGGCAACCTTAAGTAGAGGTTCTACAGTATTTGTAAAGCCTCCTTTGCTACCCAACCCTTGAGGGCTTATTTATTATTAGTGTGTTATATACATTCTGATACCAAACATGACTGAGGAGAGAGAAAGGAAGACAGTGGGAGAGAGAGACAGAGAGAGAGCGAGAGAGAATGGGGGAATCCATGGGAGAAAGACTGGGGGAAAGCTGAGGAAGACCATCACGAATACCTGTGGAGAGACAAATCTAGCGGACAATAGAACACAGACAGCAAAAACACCTGCAGCTGAACATCGAGCAGACTTGACGGCATTAATGCACAAGTCTTTTCTATCAGCTTGTAGAACTTCAGGTTGGGACCAAAAAGGGTTTAAATGCAATTAGCCGCTATGCTCTCCTACTGGATCCAGTGTGGTGGTGTGAGGGAGCCGACGAATGAAGGACAAAGGTGTTCCAAAAATGAGAAAAAGTTCAATTCGGCCTACACGGTGCAGCTGAAACGCTCTCCTTCCTTTCACTTTCATGAGTCTGTTGTGTGGTCAGCAACCTGACACGACCGCTAGGTTTTTGTCACACGTCCCCCAGCTTCATTTGCTTGAACTAACCCACGGCTGCCCTGATTTCAGATATTTAGATATTTATAGCTATTTAATTCTGGGATCTTCTGCTTGTAGCTGTTGTGTTGTTAATAATATGGGGTCATATCCTCTTAACTTAGTTCTTATGCTTCAGACTAATGCAACAAATGTTATCTCTTAGCCATTTAAAAGAGCAAAAGCATCTAAAAGAAAGTACCCAAATATCAACCTCTGTTGTTTCTTTGTTTTTTGTTTTGTAAAATCTTTTTAAAACTACATATTCATCCAAATAGACTCACTTTGTGTAAATAAGAAAGTTGGATGAAAATTTTTACCGGTGTTTGTGGAACTTCTGTATGTTTTTTGGCTTTCAGCTTTTGTATTAATTGCATTTTGGCTGGAGGGGACCTGTGGCGATGTAAATTCAGAGGAAACTATTTTGAATTTCTCTAACTGTTTCCCTAAAGAGCACCAGTGGATGTGGAAGGATTCGTATAAGGTTTCACTAGCACCAGGTTCATGGGTCAGAGCGAGGGCTCATGAAATTAGCACAGTTTTAAGATGCACAGATAAAAAATTGTACCTTTAAAAACAAAGTTTTAATGAAGCTAAATTAAGAGTTGAAACAACTACATATGCCAAAGCAAAGACACAAACTCTCTGCAAGGTACAGAAAAGAGATTCGCAAGTTTTTCATAAATAAATGGGCCCTTTGTTTTTTATCTCTAAATGAGACAAGAAAAATATGTGAATCTAAAATGATGATGCACAGAAGGCTAAACAACTCCGTCTGAAGTAATAATCCACAAAAACGCGTGTGCTTTGTCTCAGTGGACCTGGCTGAGATCAGGGAGGTTCGCGCAGGGAGAAACTCCAAAGACTTCGAGCGCTTTAAGGACGGGAAGGACAAACACGACGAGAACACCTGCTTCACCATCTTCTACGGCTCACAGTTTGTCCTCAGCACGCTCAGCCTGGGAGGTAAAGTCAGGATTCTCTCATGGTTGGAGATACAGTAGAACCTCTACATACAATTCGTTCCAAGACTTACTTCATATGTTAAATATATGTATAATGGTTCAAATATTCCCATAAAAATACACTGTAATTCCTATAATTCGTTCCACAGCCCAAAAACCTACAATACACCTATTTAATTTTTATATTTTAGATTCATTTTTTTCTACGACTTCGTCGTAATAGAATCGTAAGTAGAGGATCTGCTGTATGTGTGTAAACTTTCTGGCCTGCGTCACGTGCATCACATTTGAGTAAATTTGCCTGAACTCTTTGCATATTCCTGTGAAGTTCCTGTAAATTGTTTTGATACCATATAGATTATCTAAGTGCTGCTCCAGGAAGTGCACAGTGGCCTACGTGACCGGCCACCGAAGTCCTCATGCAGTGCTAAACACCAGATTATATTCATAAAAAGTTTATTGCCACTTTTCCAGCCGATTCTGTGGAGGAGGCGCAGAAGTGGCTGATAGGTCTCGACCTGATGAGGGAGGAGACGTTGGCAGCTCCCACGCCGGTTCTCATAGAGAGGTAGACATTTCCATCCCTTCAGATGACACCACGCTCACACGTAGCATGACCAGTGGAGCTAACCGGGAAGAAATGCTCAAATCTGATGTTTACCGCCAAAACACTGACATTTTAAACCCAGAGGACACAAATGAAAGGTTTAATTAACTTAAGAAAGAGCTGACAAAGTTACTTTTAATGAAGTCTCAGTGGTTTTCCGTAGGCGTGTTGTTCTAAATGACCGATCCAGTTTCTGAGCTCTGTGTTGTCGTCCCAACAGCTGGCTGAGGAAACAGATGTATTCTGTCAATCAGACCAAAACAAACAGGTGCGTGCTCAGAAATATGACCTGCTCACTGTCTACGGTTGGTATTTAGCCACTTGGCAATGTCATTTGTTTAAAATTGACCTAATTAATAGTGCAAATGATTTAATGTACCAGCAAATTCAGGTAGGAAATACCAAAAATAAATAATTGTATCCATAACTTTGATCATTTTTGCCTTAAAAAAATAAGACTAGCTGTGCTCTTTTTGCCACTTTATTTATTTTGATATTAATTTAAAATGCTATAACACTTAAAGCTTAACGCTGCTTCAAATGGCACCCATTGCCTGCCACCTGCGTGACCCTTAAATTAAAAAATGGCTGGGGCTTTACATAAGCGCTCCAGCTTGGTCCTGCTTCATTCCTCTAAAATATGACATGTTGTAAATACCACACGTGATGCAATTATCTGGCACTGAGTCTTATTCACACATAAAATATTAAAATCCCATAAAACATCCAGTCTCATGAGGCATAACACTTTTATTTTACTTGTCCTGACAAAACAAACAGTGAAAAATGAAAGCAGCAATACCAGCAGGGGGATTTTTCACGTTTTTTTTAGATCAATTATTTTTCAACCTTTGGCCAGAGAGTGCGCTTTCTACCTGGTGGCTAAACCTTTAGCCAAAAAGCTTCCATATGGTTAGACAAAATTGTAATATTTAGCTTAATCTTTAGATATTTAAATATCCTTCTAAAGCTTTTGGTTGAGAGTCACTGAGCGAATGAGAAGCAGCACTATGTCGATGATCCTCATAAACTGGGATGCTGAACATAGTTTCATCTCAGAGTATTTCACATGATATAATAAAGGCAGTTTTACAGTATATGACTGTATGTAACAGTGCATGGTTTCCAGCCACGTGACGCCTGCTCTGTGTTTGATCCTTCACAGCATCTCTCTGAAGGAGCTGAAGGCTCTGCTTCCGATGCTCAACTACAAGGCCCCCAGCTCCCGAACCCTCAAAGACAAAATACAGGTACTCCTCTTCTTCTCAAGTCACAAATGACCTTTCAGAAGCATCATTTTGCCGTCAAAGCTGCTTAAACGTTGACAAAAGTCTCTTCCTCCTCCTAAAAACAAACTCTCTTTTGGTATTTTGCTGTTTTTGTCACGTTTTTAATGCGGTGCATTCACAGGAAGTGGGTGCAAAGAAAGACAGACTGGACTTTGAGCAATTCCACAGGTTTTATAACCTGATAATGTTTGAGCAGAATGAGGTGAGTCTAAGTGAATAGGATGGATGCATATAAATTATTATCAGTATGTTGAAGCTGCATTTCTTACGTTTTTTTCCTTTTTTACTCACAGATTCTCGATGAGTTCAAAAGGGAAGCATGTTCTTTTATTCTTGGGTGAGGTCCTTTTTACTCGTCATCACTTGAACAAACCTCCTTATGACAGGAGATCTTTCTAAAGACGTGTTGTTTTTCTCTGTCCTGTTACGCAGAAACACAGACAAACCGGATGCCTCAGCTGTGCTGCTGCATGATTTCCAGCGATTTCTCACTTTGGACCAAAAGGTAAAATGCTTTCAACTCTAAGGATTTATTCCTATAACAAATACGTGTGGCAGCATTTCCATTTTTTTTCCACAGAGGACCAAAAAATTATTCTATCAATTCTAGCTATTTATTCATAACCAATCATACATTTTGGAAATTGATTCATATTGAAATATATTTTAAAAAATAACAAAAGAATTGAGCATTTTATAAAGAAATTACCCAGATGCGCGCTGCTTACTAAAATAATGTCCTGACCAAATATTTACATTGATCCAAAAAGCAAAGAAAAACTTATTTGAAATGCTAAATGTACACCATTCTCAATGGGAAAGGTTGCTCATGATCCAATATGGAGGCTTTCAAGATGGCTGCCATGTTTTGAACATAACTAGATAGCTTAGCTGAAGCGGCTTTATCAACATTTAGCCAGATAATCTCTATCTCTGAGTCCACCAAAGTATTTATGGAGTCATTTTAAAACGTGGTTCCATATGAATGGTGTTTTTCTCAAAGCAGAGTAGCCAAATTGACAGCCTTGTCAACAGGCTCATTATAATTATATTTTTATTAGAAATAGTTAGCAATTATTTATTGATTGACATCTTTTTCAGGAAACCTGGGCGAGCGACCTGAGCAAGGTCAGAGAGCTGATGACCACTTTTATTGACGACACCATGAGAAAAACCAACGACCCAGAGTTCACCGTCAGCGAGGTGGGAACCACATTTTTATCTGATTGATTATTCAGGACGTCTGCTGCGTCTCCCGCCTTTAACACAGCATTTACTTAATTATGCCAGGAAATAATCACAGCCAACTGAGGCCTTCTGCATCTGCTTTGGCCATAAAAGTTTTATGAAGTTTTAATGGGCACCTAAAGCTTACTTGAGAGCAGGGGGTTCAACTTTGAGATGATTCTAAAACCTCTCTTCTTCTTCTTCTACTAGTTCCTCGGTTTCCTGTTTTCGAAGGAGAATTCAGTTTGGGATGAGAAGTACTCAGAGATCAGCAACTTGGACATGAATAACCCTTTGTCCCATTACTGGATCAACTCCTCACACAACACGTGGGTTTGGCTGTGAACACAAAACTGAGTTGGTGTCAGTGAGTGTTGTGCTGGTTAAAGTGGGTCATGGTTGGCTTTTGACCCTGTAAAGTTTCATTATGAGTCTTTGGGGTCAGCTGAGACCTGACTTTGGTTTATTTTCTGTGTCGGTATTGTTATTTGCTGCCTTTGTGTTGCTGTTTTGTTTCATGCTTTTCGCTTTGTTTCTATGTTGATTTTCTTTATTGTTACATTCTTTTCAATTACTAACACTTCGTATGGCTTTTTTTAGTTCATTTTAGAAGAGTAGACTGTAAAAGACAAACATTAAAAACACAAAATGAGGTCAGTACGCATCGTGTACAGATGAAAAAAAAGTAAACTACGAATGAGAGGCTGTTTTTTATTTATTTCTCAAGTTAGCCACTCTGGAGCCCCAAAGCTTTATGGAAACATGATACAAATATTTAGAGGTCCAAACATGTTTTAGTGTCAATATCTTGAAATGAGAAACTCATGGTAAACTCATTATCAGGGGAATTACTGGCCTTCCACAAACAAGTAAGCATAATTAAAGCCAAATAATCTGCAGTGAAGACAAACCAGATTTTTCTGACCCAGCTCTTCTTTGTTTGACAGCTACCTGACGGGGGATCAGCTCCGCAGTGAGTCCTCCACAGAGGCCTACGTCCGCTGTCTCCGGCTGGGATGTCGCTGTGTTGAACGTTAGCCTGAAGCTTTGGCACTCTTTAACATTTTTCTCTAATTGTTCAGTTCAGTGCCCTAATTTCTGCCTTTGTCTGGCGTTAAATGCATGAAGTGGACTGCTGGGAAGGCCCCGGGGAGCCCATCATCTACCACGGCTGGACCAGAACAACCAAGATCAAGTTTGAGGATGTCGTCAAAGCCATAAACGAGCACGCTTTCGTCACCTCAGAGTAAGAAATGGCATTTTGTTCCAGGAGTTTTAGCCGTGTAAGCAGCTTTTAGGATAGTTTAGCAGCTCTTTTTTTTTTTTTTATGATGATCACATTTTACTGTTGGCATAGCATGTCTAGTATATTCCAAGTCAAATCATATAAGAGTATATTTACTCTTTCTGTATTTATTACATGTTTATGTCAGCTTTACGATAAATATTTCTTTTTTTTTGGAATACTTTATTTTGAAGTTTTCAATTTTGGAAGAACAATACACCTTAGTTCCACTGAAATAAAAATAAAACAATATATAATATGGAAAATAATATAAATGGTAATCCAAAAGACAGATTACCAAAAAGAATAGTACAAAGTTTAGAGCGGGTCCAGGGCTACGTTAAATATTTCAAAAGGAAATTGCCAGCTCCTCCTTTGCCCTCAAACCCGGTGTGATGCTGTTTCAGCTTCCCGGTGATCCTGTCCATAGAGGAGCACTGCCCCATAGAGCAGCAGCGTCAGATGGCTCGCATCTTCAAAGATGTGTTCGGAGACAAACTTCTGACGGACCCAGTGGAGCAAATGGCCGAGCAGCTCCCTTCCCCCACACAGCTGAAGGGAAAGATCATCCTGAAGGT
This sequence comes from Menidia menidia, assembly GCA_907169785.1. NCBI lineage: Eukaryota > Metazoa > Chordata > Actinopteri > Atheriniformes > Atherinopsidae > Menidia > Menidia menidia. Next base: position 16,344,858 of record CAJRST010022223.1, read on the forward strand.
ACCTGCTCTGAACCCAGCCGAGGCTGTTTTATCAGAGAGATACAATGACTCTCCTTGTTGTTTTCGAGCAGCACAAGAAGCTCAACGTGGAGGGTGGAGGGACCAGTAAAGACTTCAGGAAGGGCCAGAAGCAGGGGGATCTGGAGATCTGGGACCCTGTAGACCAGGTACAGTCCCAACCATCCTGTAAAGTCAGAAATTGTTGAAAGCGTGAATTTGTGGTGTAATTGTGAAACATTTGTGTATTAAAAAAGGAAAACACTTATTCGTCTTTACACAGGACACATTAGGCTATGTATAACCCATATTTCTCTTTGTCTGCGCCCACATTTGTGTGTAGAAAATCCCCACATTAATCCTTTTAATATCAGACCAGAAAAAATGAGTTTAAAAACAAGTATCAAATTGAGCAATCTTTTTTTTCCTGCTTAGCTTTTGCAATAAATGGTTCAAAGGAAGTGTGAAGAATACATAAAGCTGTAATCTATCAGCTTCCTCCATAAATTCCTGCCTGCCCAGGTTTGTGTGCGAACAGATCATTCATTAATCTGCCTTGTTGGTTTATTCCTGCTTTGACTGGTACAAAAGGACACTTTCTGTAGTGAAACTTCACCATTAAAGGAAGGGAGGATCATCCATTAATGTAAAAAATATTTAAAGAGTTTTTACATGTCTGTAAAGGAACATGATTTAGCTGATGTATTTGGGTTTTGAGACTGTTATAACTGTAACTGTAACTGTAACGGTTCTTTCTATTTTCGCTACAGCTCTGCTGTCATTTAAGCCATTTTTCTAAAAAATTTTTTGTGTTTTTCAGCCATTTTGTGTCTGTGTCATAATTTTGTGCTTCCGTGTGCCTTTATAGTTAAACCATCATTCAAGAGAATCCCTGAAGCCCATTTTAAATGAAAGCTCTTCACAGTGGTTGCTCCGTTTGGTGCCGGGAGTCTCTCTGAGATAGGCAAACATTCAAATATTTCCTCTCTTTTTGTTAGCGATGGAACACGCACTACTGTGTGATCTCTGATGATAAACTGTACTACGCAGATGAGTATGAAAACGAAGAAGAGGATCCCAGGAAGGTAAAAAAAAAAAACAACAACACAATTTGAATAGCATCACATGTTAAGTTGGTCCTATTTGGCCAGTCAGAAAAATGTACTGTGTGTATTAAAATCAAAAGGGCTCTGGATAGGAGCAGTTTTTTCATATTTTTATTCTGTTTTCTGTTAGCTGAGGTTGCAGAGCGTGTGAACAAATGTGTGTTTCTCAGTATCAGGACCTCCACTGTGCAGAGCCGTGGTTTCACGGCCGGATGAAGGAGGGCAGGCAAATGGCGGAGAGGCTGATCCACGACTACTGCACAGAGACGGGGGGGCGCGACGGCACCTTCTTGGTCCGGCAGAGTGACACATACGTCACAGACTTCACCCTCTCTTTCTGGTAAAGTGTCCCGTGCCCTCGACTCACCTGCTGCTGCGTTTGGGGTCTTTGTCCTGTCGGTGGTCCAGTTTCAGTCCAGCTTCAGATGTGCCACAGACGGCCGCACATCTGAGTCTGGACACTGTGGTGTCCAGAGGAGCTCATGGTGGACTCCCAGAAATAAACATGTGAAGTCAGGTGTTCATAGCAGATATTTGAGAAAAAAAAGGCAGCTCATAAGGAGCTAAATCCTCCTTTAAATCCGACTTTTTCCCACACAGTTTTCTTTTCATGTGCAGCTCTGTGTAACTGTCTGTCAGAAGGTGCTGAGGGGCTCAGAGGTGAGCTGACCCCTGGTCTTTGGTTCCTTCAGGCGCAGTGGGAGAGTCCAGCACTGCCGGATTCGCTCGTCCCCGGAGGGGAACCAAACCAGCTTCTTCCTCACCCCGAACCTGTCCTTTCCCAGCGTGTACCTTCTGATCCATCACTACAGAGAAAACCCGCTGCGCTGCCAGGACTTTGAGCTGCGCCTCACCGACGCCGTGCCCAAGCCCGACCCACACCTGCAGGAGGGGTTCGTCACCGTCAGCCAGCAGATCCTGGCCCTTTAGCTTCAGATTGCATCACAATCGTCAATGTGGCGTTTTTTGTGTTCTTCTGTTGAGTCATACTCGCGCCGCTGCCCAACGCGGTTTCGCTTTGACACCTTTCACTCTCATAACCCGGTCAAACGGGCCTCCTCTGCTGCTCTTCTGTTTCGGCTTCAGCCCCCGCCCGGCTGCGAACTCAAAGGTGACGGCGGTGTCCTTGTTTTTGTGCCCCGCAGGTGGTTCTACAGCAACCTGAGCAGAGGTCAAGCAGAGGACTACCTGCTGAGGATTCCCAGAGATGGAGCTTTCCTCATCCGACAGAGAGAAGGAGAGCCGGACTCCTTCGCCATCACGTTCAGGTACAAATAGGAAAGTCACAAGTCAGCAATGGGACCGACTGAGAGACTCACTTGAGCATTTTCCTGCTTTTTCAAAGCTGCATAGTCCTGACACATGCCAGCTAAAGTAAGCGCTAGCAGCCCCTTAAAGGTCAGAGGTCAGAGCTCAACCACAGAACTCTGCGGCGCTCTGAAAGCACTCTAATGTTTTATTCGTTCATACCTTCTTCAGCGACTTTTTTAGGCCCAAATTATGTTTTAGAATACTGAATATATTGTTCTGTATTCAGTGTTTTTCTCTTAATTGGCTTGATCGGTAGTGATGATCTGTTTGTTCACACATATGGCTGATTAGAGCCTCCTACTAGAGTGTGTCCATAGTGAGCATTAATCCCCAGACTGTGTTTGGTGACATTGTTTTGGGCCAAAGATGTCAGCCTTTGGCCCAGGCAGACATCCCTGCCCTATCTGGGCTACCCACACCTTTTTTGTGGTTGTCGTTCCTCCATTAATCGCCTTCTCTCTCCCTCAGAGGGGACGGTAAAGTAAAACACTGCCGAATCCAGAAGGAGGGAAACATGTACCTGCTGGGCACCACTACAGAGTTTGAGAGCCTGGTGGAGCTGGTCAATTACTTCAAGAAGAAGCCACTGTATCGGAAAATCAAGCTACGCTACCCCGTCACCCCTGAGCTGGTCGATCGCTTCAGCTCGGTGAGTCTCTGAGTCCGTCCATCTCATTTCTGGCCATCAGTATCTCTGTTAAGCAGCTTCTCTGTTCTCACTGCTTTTTTTTTTAGGACTTGTGCATGTTTATAGCAGCAGCTCCCACAAATAGAATCAAATCTGAGGAGCTGAGCCGCTGTTTTTAGACTTTTTACACAGTTTTCCCTCTGATATGTAGCAATTGATTTGAGCTACCCTCTTGGATATTAAAGGCCTGCTCATGAGTGCCTGCTAACAATGTTCTGTGCTTCTCAGGAGAAAAACTGTGCTTCCCTGTACGAGGTGAAGACCTACGTGGAGCCCAATGAGATCGAGCCCTCGCTGGTGCGTATGCAGCTATACTCGGTCCACTCTGGACGTGTCCCGCGGTTTCCTGTGATGACGACACTAACGGCAGCTCGTTCTGGGCTCTTTTAGCCTCAGAATACAGTTCGGGCTTTGTACGCCTACCAGGCGACGAGGCCGGATGAGCTGAGCTTCATTAAAGGGGCCTTGATCCACAACGTGTCCAAAGAGATCAGTGGATGGTGAGAAAAACGCACAACCAGGAAGATTTGACACTGTAGTGTTTTTAGCCCATCTGTATCTGTGTACTTGGTAATGAGAAAACCACAATACAGTATATAGAAATAAGTCACTGACATTTAAAGCCAGCACGTTTGCTCTCTGAGCTTATCTTTTGTTTCTTTGCGGTACCTTTTCACCTTTTTGTTTTGTGGTCTCTGCACTTTCTGACTGTTTGGTCCTGTTCTATTTGGTCTTTTCTTTCTCTCTACATTAGTTTTGCACCTGTTTGTTTCTCATTTTTTAATTTACTTCTCTGTGTAGTTTTGGGGCTCTTTGTTAGCATCTTTCCTATATCTGTTTACAACTTATTTTGCGTTTTTCTTTTTTACTTTCGGAGTCTCTCTTGTTGGTCACTATTTTTAATCTTTGTAGTTGTTAGCTTGCTCCGCTCTTGCAGCATCTTTTTTTGCCGTGCCTCTTTGTGTATGTCCGTGCCTAGCAGGTATTTTTGAGGCTCTGGAGTCATTTAGAGTGTCTTTGTGTTACTTTTGCATGTCTTTGCTGTCGTGTGGCATCCTGTTGCCCCTTTGCAGCCACTTTGTGACTGTTTCTTTGATCATTTGTCCTATATATCTGTTTGTTGTAACATTTTGTGAATTCTCTCGATAGCTTTGTGGCTTTTTGTGACCATGATACGTCTCGTAGCAGACATTTGTTTGTCTTTTTTTCTGCTTATAGATATTTGTTGCCTCACTCCATGGAATTTTTTATCTCATTTTGTCAATTCTCTCATCAGCAGCAGCACAAAATTAAGATGAATGATGATGAATATTTTTTGGCCTGTAGCACCAGTTGGTCACAGAGGATAGAGAAACGTTCACCTTTGCATTAATTCTTATGAATTTAGGTGGAAGGGTGACCACGGTGGAAGGATACAGCTTTTCTTCCCCGCAAACTATGTGGAGGAAGTGTCCAACGGCACCCAGCCAGACATGAGAGCGAAGGTACACTCCAGAGCTCAGCTCACAGCCAAACTATTCAAATCAAAGCCCAGATTGAGTGAAAAACACGTTTTTGTGTGTCTGTGACGTGCCCTGAAACAGGATTTGGAAGATAATCCGCTGGGAGAGCTATGTAAGGGGATCGTGGACATATCCAAGTGCAACATTCAAAACTGTGAGTTATTTTGTGCTGCAGTGTTTTGCATTGACCTTGCTGTGTTAGTGTCGCTCTTCTTGATTGTTGACAGGATATTTTAAACGTAAAATAACATCTAGATGACATCTAAACATCTGTCAAAGATAAATCATCATTAGAAATTTAAGATGACAAACTACTGTTGAGCCTTTTGTCGGTATATTATGTAACTTGCAGTGAATCTGATGTAAATTGTATTCATATTACAAGCTGTGTGGTAACTTGTCAGTATCAGTTAATTTACTAGAAATGTTTAAGATTAGTACGTTAGTAATTCTGAGACTATATTTTACCTAAAATTTTAGCAGTCAAGGCCTGGTTTCAATTAGTTTTTTTTTTAGAATTTGTTCTGTGTTGACTAAATAAAGCGGGTTGTGATTCTTTGACACTAAATCAAGAGTTGTGCATCGGCCTTTGCCTCACTGGGCCTATGTCTCTTCTGACTATCAGTACGGAGCGGGAAGAACGGGAAGCCCCATGTGTTAGCCCTGCAGAACGCAGAGGAGGACAGCCTGCAGTTCGACCTGGCCACAGACACACTGGAGGAGCTGTTCGAATGGTACCAAGTGGCCTGGGACATCACCCAGAGAGCCATGAGCCAGCAGTACAACAAGGAACAAGAGGTCAGCGTCTCATGCCGTCAGCAATCATTTAAAAAAATAGGTGATGGATTGTTGAATGAATCTAATTACAGTAGAACCTCTACATACGAATTTTATTTGTTCCGGGACCCATCAGAATACACTGTAATTCGTATAATTCGTTCCACAGCCCAAAAACCTACGATAACTCCTTAATAGATACTGCAGATAATTACACATAGCAATAAAACAAATCCATTATATAAAAGTGACATGTAAAAAGAGATAAATTATAAAGAAATAATCAATAAAAACGTTTTTTATTTGGCATTTTACCTGGCGAACAGAGGTAGAGGTGGAGACTGAGATACAGGACGCACCCTAACTTACTCTAACTTTAACTACGTGAACTTTAAGCTAACTTAGCTTTTTTATTTTTTTTTATTTTAATATTTCATATATATTTTTCTATGACTTTGATGTACAATTGACAGAAATTTACTTTGGGTGTCGGGTCGAATATTTGATCAAATTTCACTTCGTATATTGGAAAATTCGTATGTTCAGGCTTTATCTCTCATATAAGAACACTGATTAGATGCTAGGGTCCTCGTGTCGCATGAGCCATCTGTGAAGTGGTATTGTGTTACAGTAAAGACCCTCATGGTTTTCGTTACACCGAGTTATCGCTCGTGTTGCTGAACCACAAAGAGTCATCGCACTGCTGGTCTGTCAGCATCACTGTAAACAGGAAGCGGCTGTTTTTCCACCCAATCTCAGATGAGGCAGCAGGAGGAAGTGGAGAAGAAGGCAGAGGTTGCCATGGAGATGTCGGACCTGGTGGTCTACTGTCAGCCACGCAGCAAAGAGAAGGACCGTTTTGGTGAGCACAAAGCCACACAGGAGCCGCTTGTTCTCCAGGGTCTTAGAGCATCACATGACCACCAATTAATTAACATCTATTGACGGGTGATTTAAAAGACATGTTTATGAGAATGTAGAAGATGCGTTTATATGAAAAAACTAACAAAATGGAAACAAAACTATTAGGGCAACATCCAAAGACTGTTAAAAAAATAGCCAAACTAATTGGACTTTCTGCCCACTAAAAGAGTCTCAAACACCACGGGTCTCACACCAACATCAGCCGGCCCACCGGCCCTGAGTGGTCTCATGATTCCCTCTAACCAGGCACAGCTGGATCAGCTCAACACACTCAACATAAGACCCCAACATAAGGCCATAACAATCAGCCACTCATTAGTTGACAAAAACGTGTTGTCATTATTCATTAGAATGAAAATGTGCTTTTCACCTCAACCACAAACCTCTGAGACAACCGGTATTGAAAGAAAACATTTGAATACATGTATTTGGCCACAAGAGCCACAGTATGAAAAGCATCTGCCTGGATGTGTGTTTATTCCCAATGACAGATTCTCTGGTCATAATGTTACAAAGTTTATGTGGGTGGTCATCCTCTGAGCAGCATCCACGTGAATGTCAGAACAAGGTTTAAAGCAGAACTCTGGTATATGAGATCTAGACAATAAGGCTAAAGACAATGAAGGCTAAATTAAACAGGAGACATCAGGAATCATAAGATATAACAACCTTATAAAGAAGGGGTTGGACCTCTTCCTTTATATTTTTGGCAGGTTGAATGTAATTTAAGGTATAAACATTTTGGCGGGAAGATTCTCAGGCAGTTGACGGGTTCAAAATAGGCTACGAAATCATGAGTGCCTAACGTAGATTAACTCACTGGTTCCTGCTTATTGTGCAGCGGCACTTTCTTACCACAATGGAAAATCTTAACGCTTTGAACCCAGTCATCTCAGTTCATTCAGAGAAGAGCTACCAATACAGTTTCTTAACCACAAGTTGTGCAGTAAGCAAAACGTGGCCAAAGGAAAAGATTGAAAGACCATACAGTTTCCTGTTTTTTAAGCTAGATACATTTCAATGGAAACAATTTATAGATGCTGTGCACACACACACACACACACACACACACACACACACACACACACACACATTTGTATACATGTATGCATTTATGCATGTCTTTGTATATATACATATAAACAACATTTATGTTGTAATATTAGATATTTCGGTTTATTAGGAAATAAAGATCAATCTAAAAAGGCTCAAATTTGAAGTTAGGAGTTACCTTGTGCGTCAGTTCTCATATTATATTAACTCTTCAATGCTCGAATGCATTATCTTTTATGTAAAGCACTCTAAATGGTCTTGTACGCGGTATGTGCCATACATAGATCAGGGTTAGAATTAAGAATGACCGAACCAACATACTCATATTTACCCTGTAGAAAATTACAGCTACAAGGAGATCCGCTCCTTTGGGGAGAACAAGACACCAGGAAAGAGCCGCACCAAGGACTTCCTTCAGTACAACCGCAAAGCTCTGAGTCGTATCTACCCAAAGGGCCAGCGTGTGGAGTCCTCGAACTACGACCCCTACCCCCTGTGGATGGTCGGCTGCCACATGGTGGCTCTCAACTTCCAGACTGCAGGTACAGATTTTTCTTGGTTGAGATGTGGGAGGTCCGTATGGCACTTCTGGATACTTTGTGACAAACATGAGAGCCCCGTGCCCCCACCCGGAGGGAAGGGTTACTGAGTGTCTGCGGAGTGGGTGGGTGGTGTCTTGTGATGTCCAATCTGTAGTATGTGTAGGGCCTTTAAGGTTTTTTGTTCTGTTTTAAGTTCGGCGTGAAGATTCATGTTATGTTGCCGGCAGAAACATGTGGAATAAGAATGGACTTTGTCACTTTGGTTGTTTCTTTTCAGTAGAATGAACACCTCACTGAAAATTTTTGAAGAGCAAGCCATGTAACAGAATGGCATTGGAAACATTTTTTTATTGTGTTTTAAGGCAGAGTGGGGTTTTTTTTTAAAGGTGAGGAGGGAAATTAAGTTTGCCGATAATCAAACCTTAACCAGTTAATGAAACCAACAAGAAGGTCAATCATTCGCTGCAAGAAGGTGTTTATTAAAAGAATATGCCTGGAAGTAAAATAGTTTTATACTCCAGTGGTTCAACAATGTGTGCGTTTCCACCCAGATAAGTACACCCAGCTCAACAGCGCCCTCTTCAGTCTGAATGGACGCACTGGCTACGTGCTCCAGCCGGAGCTCATGCGCTCCGACGGCTACGATCCCCATCAGGAGAAGAAGACAGTCCAGTTCAACATTAAAGTGAAGGTAGCTCACACACACGCATAAACAAAGCGATGATGGGCTGTGCTGGGCCGCCGCGTTTCCGGCTGGTGTGCAGATCTCCGTAAGGGCAGTTGGAGTTTGTTTTTTTCTTTCTTCTTCTCCTCAGGTGATCGCTGCCCGACACCTTCCCAAGCCTGGACGCAGCATCGCCAGCCCCTTTGTGGAGATCGAGCTGTGTGGGCTTTCGGATGAGAAGTTCAAGACCAGCGTCTGTCGTAAGGGATCAGAGTGTAGAGGCTGCAGAAGATGTTAAACAGCTCTGAGTGACTGACTGGCATAGAACATTTACAAACACCTTTCCCAGAAGTCCACATTTGCACAGTTTTACTGCTAATTCGGCTAATAAGTGAACTGATGGGACCATTAGCTTGGCGTGCCAGAGTTTCTACACTATGACTGGCTGAAACCAGTCAGGATTATCATAACCACTTATTGCCTGGGGACTGGAACCTATCCCAGTTGTCAATGGGCGAGAGGCGGGGTCACCCTGCAGGGACACAGAGACACACAAGGACAAACAAGCAGGCTAACCTACCTGCAGCTGCCTGCAGAAAAAGCCTGGCTAACTATTTATGGAGAGATGTTCACACACTCATTCACATCTTTTTTAATAGTTGCTTGTTAGACACAGACACCAGACGTACTTGCAGTGAAAAGAATTTGCTCAGTGTTGAAGGGAAAACAGATAAAATGATCAAATGAAAAATGATATGATTAAACCATAAGTTAATCTGCAGTAGTTGTTAGAACCCGAGCTTTAGGGAACACATTGATTCTAATTTTTTTTTTTTTACGGCTGTAGGTGACAATGGGCTGAACCCCGTGTGGAAATCCCAGGCAGAGATGGTGGAGTTCACCGTGCACGAGCCTGAATTTACCTTCCTGCGCTTTGTGGTCAACGAGGAGGACATGTTCTCAGATCCCAACTTCCTTGCTCAGGCCACGTTTCCTGTCAAAGGCCTCCGCTCAGGTGGGAACACGGAGATGCTGGTCCCATCTCTGTAGAGCTGTTATAACGCCACCGTTCCACCTAGCCTGGCATGTCAAAAAAGCTGCTTTATAAACACCCTGAACGATTGGTAGACTAATATCTGCACCAATAGAGCGAGTAAAGGCAAATGGGATTTTTCAGTTCTAAAGAAGTCTTCAAAATCCCCAAAGAAGTCCAGTTGCCTCCACTCAGGGATTAGCTTGACCTGTTCTTCAATAAAACTATAAAGAACGTGAAGACAGGTGACATAAATAAAGCTTTTATGTCACAATGAAGCTATGACTGATTAAATCCCATTTACCAGCAGATTATTCTTACATATCATTGTAAAAATTAACATTTTCATTCACTTCAGCGACTCTGCTGGAGATGTTTCGGTTGTTTAAGTGTGATTGGAGTGACTGTTTTCATTTGTTCTTCCCTCCACAGGTTATCGCTCCGTTCCTCTGAAGAATGGCTACAATGAAACCTTGGAGCTGGCCTCTCTGCTGGTCTACATCAACGTGCAGCCGGCGGGGGTGAGCGTCCACAGTCTGAGCGTGTCGCCGTTTCGGTCGGCCCGCAGCCGTTTGTGTGACGGCCGTGTCCCGGCTCATTTCAGAAACCGGAGGAGGACCTGTACTCGTCCTCCAGCCAGCTGAAGAAGAAGCAGAGCCAGCAGGGCGAGCCCTTCCTGTACGACACGCACAGCAACATCCAGCGCTCCACTCTGCCGCGCCAGCAGAACAACCTCTCCAGGGACTCCAGCGAGAGGAGGTCATTTCTCATTCAGAACATCTAAATTCCAGACTGGTCTGTCAGTCCACAACCCAAACAGAAAACCAGGCGGGGAACGCTACCTGCCGCAAAGTGTGACTCAGGTCTGAAGCCACGGTTCTCCATAGGAAGAGGATAGAGCAGTTAAACTGGCAGATTGTGTTTTTGTCAGCAGTAATGAGGTCATTGGTTGGGATTGGTTGAGCCCATAGTGGTAAAGAGGGAGATGACCCAATTAAGTGGCCCACCTTTGTTTCAGCGCTCTCTTACAGTCACAAGGGGAATGGTTGTGGGTTCTTTAATAAAAAATGGGGAGAGGCGGGGTCACCCTGGACGGTCCCCAATCCATCACAGAGCCACACAGAGACACACAAGAACCACCAACCAAACACACTCACTCCTAAGGGCAGTTTGGAATGTCCAATTAACCTGACATGCAGGTTTTTGGATGGTGGGAGGAAGCCGGAGAACCCGGAGAGAACCCACAGACACAGGGAGAACATGCAGACTCCACACAGAAAGGTCCTGGTTCCCCCGGAGACTCGAACCCAGAACCTTCTGACTGTGAGGCCAGGGTTCTGTTGTTATCTTTTAGTTATCTTGATAACCAGAAACCTTTAAAGGAGGTTGGACCACTCTGTTCACAGTTATGCAGCAAACTATTTGGCAGCTGCTCTGTGGAAAGAGCAGGAGCTCATATTACTGTCAGAGGTCACATGACGTGGCAGTTTCCCAGTCAGGATGGCCGAGCGGTCCAAGGCGCTGCGTTCAGGTCGCAGTCTCCACTGGAGGCGTGGGTTCGAATCCCACTTCTGACAAAGACCTTTTGGGATTCGTCAGTCACAGCTTTTGAAATGTCTAAAACACGTCTACATAAATTATTCCTTGTTAAAATGTATTTAGCTTCTTTATGTCTTAGCTTGTCTCCTTCGGCTCCAAAAAGAAGAGGATTTCATATCAATTTGGTTCTATATTTATTGTTAAAACATTCTTAGCCACTTTCCATTGCACCACTGAGGAATGAAGGAATTACATTTTAACACATTTTCATATTTGACTGTCAGTCTAACATCAGACCCATAAGACACATTTTTGAAGCCCTGCGAAAAGTAAACTCTGTATGAAGTGAAAATTGCCTTTAACTTTTCTTTCTTTACCCTGCAGGATGAAAGGGAAGAAAATAAACAACAGCAAGTTCTACTCCTGAGGCCTCTTCTGTCCACCTGACCATCACAGAATGGAAAGGTTAAAGGTCGTCCAGCCAGAGTGAAATTTCAATCTATTTATTTAAGATGAAAAAAAAACATTTTTTTCGACTGTAATAGTTTCACAGGTGTGGAAATATCAGAAAAAACTTTAGTCGGCCAGCGTCGTGCTCCTTGAGTCTGCAGTCGGTCTGTGAGTCATGTGACACAGATGGTATTTATTTTCAAGCAGAAACATTGTTCACATCCAGTAATCATTTTTGCTGCCTTGCAGAAGGCCTCAATAGTGCAGAGGAGCTTGTGTTTGAATCGTTTTTTGGTCGCGATGTTGAAAAGTGTGTGAAGTGTGATGGTACTGAAGGCAGTTTTTGCCAATGTTTGAACAGTGTGACATTATTTTCCTTTACTATGTTTTTTAAATCCAGGTGAAGTCAGATTCATGAGATTTATCAAACGCAATGAGAGTGTTTATGATATTTAAATAAATAAATAATTCCTCTTGGACTTTAATCTCAAGTGAGTCAATAAAGAGTGCTTGATGTCAATTTCTTTTTTATTTCTTAGGTTAATATCAGGTCCTGAACCATTTGTAATGGCAAGATTTAGTCAGCCCCTTTACATCTTAAAGCTCCAGCTGATGAGCTCACAGCTCAAGTTTCAGACCAGAATGTGAACAAGATCTAATGAAGTTTCTGTAGGCGAGCTGTGATAAAGATCTGTTTGGGTTCTCTGACAAATAAGCAGCAGTTACTCCTCTATTCCTTCATAACACTGGGCTGACCTTTGGGAAAGAAAAAGGATAAATTCCCCCCTCAATTTATTGCTGACGCAACTCTTACACCAGTGTCTGAATTATGTTCATCCCTTTTTCTCCAGTCATATTTTACTCTTTTGCTTTGTTATTTTAAACAGCTAAAAGTAGTAACAGTTACCCTATAATGACACATATATTATGCAGCCTCTGTGTTACAACCTGACAGGTTTGCTCTGAATGAAGCATCTAAATGCTCATTAAATATTTGTGGTAATTTGGTAACTATTTCTAAGTCCTTAAGAATTTCTTGCACCATCTCTCCCGTAATGTTTCCCTGAATGGCCAATGAGAAGAGCTGAGAGAAGGAAAGAAGAGGTCGTTTTGTGACTGTTAGATGAGCAGTCAAAAGCAGCTGTCAGCTCCAGAGGTTATCAGATCCCAGAATCAGGTCTGGGCTCACAGTCACTCCCACTGCTAAGAAGGATGAATCCGGTATAAAAATAGTATTACTGTAAAGCTACATGAATTTCCTGTGAACAAAACAGCTGTCATACGTTTGTTATCGTGAGCAGGAACTTTATTATTGATCAGGACTGAGTGATACGGGAGTAAAAAGAAGAACCAGGTCCCCTAAAGTAAACAAAGAGTAGTTATTGATTAATTACAAGTGTATTTTATGGCCACAGTTTACTATATATGTGCTTCCCATTATGTCAGAAATGTCTCTTTTTCTACTCGTATAGTCATGACCTTTGACCTTTAACATGCTAACCGGTTGCTGTAGAGCCGGAGATGCAGATCTTGAGTTGTTTTTTTTTACCTTGGGGTGACGCCTGGATGCCGGAGCAGCAAAGTGACAAGATTTCAGCTTTTAATAGAGCTGCTCACAGTTCCCGATGACCGGTCAAAGCATTTGATATGCAGCGACTGGCTACTACTTAATAATAAATGATAAGGTCTATTAGCTTTTTTTCACAAGGCTTCATTTTCACCTGCTGTTTTTTGAATGAATAATGAGACGGTTATCTGTCATCGCAGGCTTTGCGCTCCCAATATTTGGGGCAGGTGAGAACCAGGTGAGCTTGTTTGACTTGATTTGTTAATAAAATTAGTATATCAAGACTGGACATGATGCAAGCTCTGTTACACACACAGAAACGTCTGTGATATCCAAGGGAAAATAGAAATGTTAATTATTTTTTATCGAATTATCCAAACAAGCACGACAGTGTTTCTCGTGAATGTATGGTTATCTACCATTTCTACTGTTTCTTCTTCAGTCTTCCAGTGACCAATATGGGGTTGAACTCCTCACAGCTTTGTTCACATGCCCTTTGACACACAACCCAGTCATGCCAATGTGCTTCACAGCTTCAAAAAAGAAGAAAAATACAGACAAACTTTGGAAAAGTCTTACTTTCAAGCCACAGCTCACAAAATTCCCCTTCAGTTCAGCCAATTTATTTGCAGACTTTACCAAAAAGTAAAAACATTCCTGCGTTTTAAAGACACGAGTCAGTTAAACAAACTGAGCAATCTAAGCTAAGCAACGCCCTCTGGGTGTGGGATAACCTCCACACCCCAGAGGGCGCTTGTGACTCAGTTTTGTGTGTTTGTACTCCCTTCTCTTGGTTGTCAAACATATTAATGAGTCACCCAGGTGAGTGGCCTCTGAGAGCCATATGGGAGGTGCCAGAGCTGCTAAAGGAGCGAAGCCAGAGCAGGGAGGAGATGAGGAAACACTGTGTGTGTGTGTGTGGGAGTGTGAAGGAAGGAGAGCCTTTAAACACCACCATTAGACACCTGTCAGGGCAGGTAGGAGGACTGACAGATGGATATCTGAGGTTTAACCCAAGGGATCTTTTCTAATCTTTCTTTTTTTTCTTTTTTTTTTAATACCGGGTTAACTTTTTGTAGTGTTTGACTTTTCAAACAGCAATATTTAGAAGATTAGGCAGAGTTGGTGGAAGAGGACTTTTCCAACAAATCCTTGTGTTTTGAGGCTGAAGGAGGCTTAAGGCGCTTGTTGTTCCTGAGATAGCCTGCTTCAGATCATGGCTGACTTCCCATCCAAAGTCACCACGGAGACGAGCGCCGGCGGCTCCCAGAGCCAGCAGCCGGGGGGAAACAGCCTCAGAGGAGTGGCTGCCAACGTCACCAGCAAGATGGACATGTCCTTTATCCGAAGCATCCCAGCCATCCTCATGATGGCTGAAATAGTACGTACCACCCTTCTATCTCCACTCAGGACGCACGCTTTTTCCTGCTCTGCCTCTTATTCACACATCCGTCCGATGAAGTTCCACAAAAAAAAACATGAAACTACCAGAAAGCAGAATTTCTCATCACAGTTTGTTGCTCTCTACTCCACCAATTGATTTGCATATATGATCTTCAAGAGTTAGAATCAATTAATTAAGATTAATATAGTGTTACTTCCAGTATGATCCTGAAAGTGTGAGACAGGGAAGTCTTCACAAGTGGGAGCAGATCAATAAAAACCGTCCTCAGGTGATGTGGAGAAACTGCTCTTTCTAAGTGTTCATTTATCTATTTATTTTTTCCTGTGCCTGAAGAGGAGATTCTTTCCCACAGCAAACCGCGTGTAACAGAGCGGGTTTGTTATTTTTGTAGGTTCCCTCCCCAGAGTTTGTTGTCCTATGAGGAGCAAAGCACAGGATAAGTTTTGTTTTCCAGATTCAGACCTATACCTGAAATCTGAACTGAAGCTGGAGTTGTTATTTTCTGTTTATTCTTAATTACTTTTTACTTTGTGAATTTACCTTTGATGTTCTGTTTTCCCTTTTTTGTCGGTGCCTTCGCAACAGTAGGACATTTCCGAGTGTTTGCATGCCGTGCGGCTGATGTGACCAGTGATAACTTCCCCTTTATTTGCATTCCCACGAGCCAGAGCTGCATCGAACAGCTGAGACTCAGACAGAAATGCCCAAACTGTAAAAAAATAAATAAATACATTGAAATGGGGGCAGTAGGACCGTTTGATCTGAAACCTAAAATCAGGGTTTAGATGTGGATTCTGGGAGTTTATGTCAGATTTTGATCTGCAGTCCACTCTAAGAGTATGAGCTGTCAGCATTATCTGAGAGCAAATGTGAAAAATATAATCACAACGCAATGTGTTTTAGAAACGATGACATCAGATAGAGTGAACATAGCGTCCGTGCAGGAGTCAGTCCCTGCTAACTGAATGCCGTGTGGCCTCTGGGGGGGGAGCCAGTCCATGCATGTGATTATAATCTTCTTCTTTGTTTCTATTCTGCTTGATTGATTGCAATCTGACGCGGTTCTTAATACATGTTAGATGAGAAAAGTATAGTTCAATCTGAAACATAAAGCCAATAGTGTTGAATGCAAACTATAAAGATGATTTAAAAGCCAGGAAACTGGTCATAACTGGCAGTAGATCCTGTTATTACCTTTAGATCTTATAGTGAGATCCAGTTTAATCTGTAATTAAAGAATGACTTCCAGACATATAATTTGATGGTGTTTTGTAAACCACACCACTGCTGTTAGAAAATAACATTTCAATCATTTGTGTTTACCCTAAAATGAATTATGGTGGGCTTATATGCCCCTTTCACTAAACATTGTTTTTCCATCTCTCTGGCCTAATTCTTGTGTTATCTCGTCGGAAAAAGTTGATAAGGTTTAGTTTATTTTTCTTTTTTTCAATTTATTTGATTAAATTTAGTGAATTAAAAGTTACAGTTAAGATTTAAACTACCTTCTTAAGCCTATTATTTTTTGTCTCTAATTTAGACTTTTTTAGACTTTGTAATCTGCATGTTGATCAATTTATGCCCGATTTTAGTTCTGATTTACCTCGGCTCTTTTATATTTCTTAGATACACATATACAACAGGTCTTCTTTCCTTAGAAGACCTGTAGAAAATCAGGATCGATTCCATTTAAAACCCAGTTTTAGTGGATGTGAGTACCTGTACTACAGATGTATACATATGTGTATATCTGTATTACAGATAGTTTAGGATCAGTAACATATAGTGTTGACATATAGTAACACGTAGTTCCCTAAATGACTGAGGATGAGTTAATAAGACACTACACTTTATCATAAGTTCTTCAAATTCCATTCAGATGTGCAGCAGCCATAAAAATATTTGTACTCTTGATCTGATGACACAGAATTGAGCATAAATGTCACTATGTATCGATCCATAAAAAGAGTAATAATGTCTCTGGTAACAGGATGTTTGTTCTTTGTGGACTCAGGAGCAAAGAACCGCGGGGGGCGCTTTCATTTGTGTGCAGAAAAATGGGTCTTTGGAGGTGTGTTTGCCCTAGTCTCTGTCCACACAGAGGACATGTGACCGGCTGGATGAGGAAGAGAACTTTGTCCTCTTGTTGCCTGTCCCCTCCCATCACATGATCCCTCTGATGTTGCCATTATGGCACTAAAGCTCAGTCTTAAAGGACTAAGAGTCGCTGTTAATGTTCACTCTGCTTTGTCACCTGACTGTGTTTTATGTGTTGATGTAGTAGTAAGTCCAGTCAGTCCAAATTAAGCAGCACTTTGTGTGCGATTTAATGGCTGATTTAAACCTTTTTTACACGGCCATTTCTCACCCGTCCCGACACCCGTTTCGATCAGGTGATCACAGAATCCTCCAGATCGGATTGTAACTTCATTTCTATCTTTTCAAAGCACAGATGGCCAAACAAAAAAAAGTGCATTAGTTTGCTGGAACGGTGACAGATGGGATCTGAGGATGACGGAATCACTTTGCCTCAAGGTTAATAAGAAGTGAACATAACCTCATAACAGTAAAATGAGGTTAGTGAGTACAGGAGACAGGCTTAGGTGGCTGCCATAAAAAAAACTTTGGAGGGCTTCTGTTTGAGCTTTTATTTGGTTCTGAAATCTGGACTTTAAGTTTGCATGTCATCAACTAAACAGTGGAGCACAAAGAACTGCTCATTTTTACCCCCTCAGCAACAATTTGTCTGCAACAGAAGAAGCTAACACTGATAAAAATGCAGTTAGGTTCAGACTGTTTGTTGTTTTCAGCAGAAAAATTCAACTTTCTGCAGCCACAAAAGTACAAAACAAGACGGTCTAAGAAAAAAAAAGGCTTTTTATTTCTTATCTAATTTTGGTGATATGATAAGTGTTGAATAATCACTTTTTTTGGACATATAAGTGCTTCCGTAATACTCAGTTTTCAATTAGAAAACTTCAACAATACCCAGAAAGAAGCAGAATACAAAGCTACCAACATTATGCTTGAGACATTTTTTAAAACGAAGCATCTTCAGTTGTTGTTTTGTCTGCTGTTGGTTTCCAGTTTCATTCCCGCTGCTCCTCATGTAATATTAATTAATAATATGCCCCACATATCCCATCATAAATTCCACCCGCAAAACTGGCACAAATGCTAGCCTGCAAACTTTATCTCAATAGATATGTGAACTTGGCTCGATGTTTCACCCACTTCTTTTATCTCTGGACATTTGCAAAAGCAATAAAAAAAAAGGCAGTAAAAGGTTAAATGGTGCTCTCAGCGTGTGCGGCGATAATCTGCTCCTGATTTCATTTCAAGTGTTTTCGACGCAGCTTATTTGCTGCTCGTGTTGTTCAGATAAGACGTCTTATTGGGTCCCATGTAAAGGTCATCCTGCCAGCCTGCTGCGTTTGTGTTCCCATCAAAGTGAAACATGATCGACTGTCCTTTCAGGCCTGTTCTCTGGAGACAGAAGCCTGGAGGAAAAGGGAGAAGCCCTGTGTGGCCTCTTTCTGACTTTTTACAAATGAACTCCAAGCCAGCAACAATAAAAACAGATTGAGCTGAAGGAAAATTAGAATATAACATAACAACATATTGATGTAATAGATATGAATACAGTAACCTTTTTGGAATGATTTCTGATGACATCTTTGATAATGTCTACAATGTTTAATTGTTAAGTGATTTTTGTTTTGCCTTGTGGACCCCAGGAAGACGAGCTCATCCAACTTTTGGTGACCTTTTTAACAATAAACGACACGATCATAGGCGACAGTCTTTGTAACATGAAACATGATCGGAATCCCTTCATCATGTTTTATATTGCAGTCTTGTGTATTTCTGATTTGCTCCCCAATTTGTCAATACAGATTCTTGCAATTTTCTCGGCCTCTGCTTGTTTTTACTTCTGAGAGACTCTGCCTCTTTATGGGGCTCTTATCATATCAGTCCTGTTATTCTCCTCTCACCAGTTCACCCTTATGGCTGCAGGCTGTTTCTTATATAGTGCGACTTACTTTAAAAGCTACTTGTTGCTCTTTCTCAACTTTTTGATTACAGATGAGCTAAAAACTTGGAAAGATTAAAGTGAAACTTTTCATAAATTTGCTATATTTTCACCACTAGAATGATAAAGATGAAACCATAGTGTTGTTTTGGGCCCTGCTTTTGCTTAGAAAAAGGACTGTACATTTGATAGTATATTAGCCTGCAGTGCGTCTGATGAAAATGTGCACGTTTCACGTACTGAATGCTGGTTTTTGACAGACTCCAAATCAATGCGTTTGGTTTCTTTCCAGTTTGTGGGGTTGCTCCACTGGGCGCTGATAGCCAGCACACCCTACACGGCCCACCCGACGTATGGCTGGGTGATGTTTGTGGCCGTTACCCTCTGGATCCTCACCACCATCCTCTTCCTCATCATCCTCTTCAGCGTCACACGGAGGCTGGCTTTTGTCCCCTGGCTGATGACGGTAGGAACAGGCGTCCACTTCAAAATCAAAACTGTTTCAGTGACCGTTTCTCTGAGTAAATTTGGTTTAAGCTGCACAATTCAAGTAAATTTTCCTTTTTTTCAAATTAAGATCCATTGCTTTATGTTTAATTTTTAACATCTAACACACAATTTGGCTAAAAACAGACTAAATGTTTGTCAAAATCAACCAAGGGTACGACACAGGAGGAATAAATAGATAATGAACAAAAAAAGACCTGCCAAGGGATGAGGAGGCAAAGGGAGAGTAATCCAGAAGAGCTTCTATTGGGGAGAGTGATTCCTTGAATGAGGGGCAGGTGAACAGAACTGGAAGAAGACAAACAGGAGGGAACAGGAAACTGAAAAGATCCCAATACGGTAATAAAACACAGGGAATGGGACTCAAAGAAACTTTGAAATACCTAAAAACATGGAAACAAGAACAAGAGGTCAAACAAAAAAAGACCAAAATACCCCAACTCATGACTCAGACCAAACGAATTGAACGCAAAATTATTTGTATTAATTAAGAGAAGTAGTAAGGCAATACAGGGCATGCAAAACGAGGAATACTTGGCGCTGAGGTCACATGTGTGTTTCTGCTCCTCTGATAGGTGATGGCGTATAACGGCGTTGCCACGGTTCTGTATGTCACCGCTTTTCTGGCCAACGCGGCGACCGTGAACCACTTTTATTGGCCTTTCTACCAACACATGGGAGCCGCAGCAGTAAGACCCACACCACTCACACAGACAGACCTACGGAAAAAAGCTTCTGGATCAGAGGCCAAACGTCTTCTAGAAAACTTCACCTCCAGCTGCCTGAACTGGACTTTCAAAGCAGTACCATAATAGAGATGTCATAGGAAAAAAATCACGTAAAAGTTGGGTTTAATCATACATTAACGGAGCAGTCAGGTGGATGTGAGGCAGCAGCTGGAGAGCAGAGATCTCCGCTGTGCTTTACAGTCTTTTACAGAGACTGAAGTCCATCCTGCTTTACGGCCACAGTAGTATTTAGCACATGATTCAGCCACATGTCCACCCACTGCCCCAGACTTCTACATTTCACAAACTTATCAGCTTTTACTGCCCCCTGAGGAACCAAAGGTGAAAGGCATGCACGTTTGCATGTTGGTGGATTGTTGAAGCTTCCAAATCACAAGGAAAGATGAGGCTGTGATGTACCTGAGATGGCGGCATGGTGGTGTGGTGGTCAGCACCATGGCCCCACAGCCAGAGGGTTCTGGGTTCAAGTCCCCGGGGGAACCAGGACCTTTTTTGTGTGGAGTCTGCATGTTCTCCCTGTGTCTGGTGGGTTCTCCGGCTTCCTCCCACTGTCCAAAAACCTGCATGTTAGGTTGATTGGACACTCCAAACTGCCCTTAGGAGTGAGTGTGTGTTGTTGTTGGTCCTTGTGTGTCTCTGTGTCGCGGTTACTTTTCTCTGCTTCCGGAGTCGTGTCCACGCTCATGCTTCTCCTCCTCTGTGTGTCTGTGCAGTTTTTTGGAGCCGTGGCGTGCGTGCTGTATGGGGCCAGTGCTTTCTTCTCCTATTTGGACTGGAAGGGCGACGGAGGGAACGCTGCCACCAGCACGGTGCCGACCTAAAGACTCCCGCTGATCCTGGAAGTTCAGCGTTGATACTCGGCTATCGTCACGGCGTCGTCTGACTCTCAAAGCCCAGCCTCAGCTGAACCACCGCACGGACCAGCTGGGGCCGACTCCATCCACACAACGATACCACATCAACACAGCGGACTCACAAACTGATTGGTGGCCTTTTGTGATCCTACGTTGACCAAAAAACTCCTGAAGCTCCCCTTCTTTTATATTGTAAATATGAAGAATTTAGAGGCCGCCCCACTAAAAATTGAAAAAGGTAAATCGAAGATTAAAAAAAGGTAAAAGAAAGGTAAACAAAAAAAGAAGAAAGCTTCCAGTCCCCATAAAGCTGTCTCAACAACCTGTTAGTTGATATTTGACCAGGTGTTATGAGGTGGGCTAACTTTGTGCCTGGCTGTGAAATAGTGACTGCCTGAAGTCGTATAACTGAATAACTTTAAAAAAATAATTTAAATGTCCTTTTAAAAAAAATGGAGCAACTTTTTATTTTATTTTTTACAGCAAATAACAAAATGAAGAAGTGCTGACTGGTTGACTTTGTCCTCTTTGAATAGAGGCTGCTGGGTGGCCACATGGACAGGGACCAAAATGATAAAGGTCCTCATATTTTTCTAATTAAAAATGAGTTACTATAGCCTGAAAGCAAATTCAGTAAAATATGGAAAAACAATGGATTTATAAGCTTCAGAAATGATAAAATAGGTTTAAAATCATGGCAAAATGTAGGGTAGTTGTCTGAATGGGAATATGTGTCATGTGCTCCCATATTTGCACCCTGAAATGAAAAATGCTCCTTTCAGTGAGAGCAAAACTGAATTCAAGCCCCATGCGAACTCATTTCCAACTTCTTTGGTTGTGCTGTTTCCATCCATCATGGAGAACAACGAAGGATACGATCATTTGTTTCGATTTCTTTGTTTACAGATCCATCTCAGCCTCCCTTTGAATTAAACTGTTTTTGTTTTTTTCTGAGGCTCCTTCATTCTTAACTCCAGCTTAACCCAGCATGCTCGTCACTGGACTGTGGGAGGAAATGACAGTGGCTGGAGAAAGCTCACAGATAGAAAGGTGTGTTAATGTGATAAAAGCCCTGATAAAAACATGCTGGCTTTGCTTTCTGTAAGCGTTCTGACGCACTGAGGTGGGTCCTGAGTACTTGAACGCCTCACATGGTTTCACATGAAACATCTTCCTGCTGGACTGTAAAATGCCTTTATAGAAATGTGTCTTTTTGTACCAAGAATTGAAATATAAGTGATGGTGCTCAGGTGGTTTTCATCTTTTTTATTTGAAAAGTGTTTTCCTTTACAAACACTGTTTCACCAGGTACATAAAGTTTTTTTTTCAGAATGAAAACTTTTAATGTTAAAACAAGTAAAAAAGACTTTGACACTGTACCGACATCTCATTTCAGACACACACATCCATAAATAGACTATTTACACGGACGAGCCTTTTCACAGACATTAGTTTGTTAGCTGACAAAAGTATCTAAACATTCATATAAAGCGTTATCTCTACTCCTGTTGTCTCTGATCGAATAAAAGACAAAAGGAGACTGAACCGGTAAGTGACAGCGGACGTTTGCCTGCTCTGAAGGGATTTGATTCACATGCACAAAACAGAAACACAGAAAAAGGTCTTATTGCACAATATGTGATTAAGAAGACGGTTGTAAAGTCGGGACTCTAACTCCCTTGCAGAGGTTCGACCAATCGGACATTAAAAAAAAAGTTGTGCAGATTGAATATTAAGGTCGAGCGGACCCTGAACGCAACACTGTCTGCAGGTCTGTGGACACAAAGCTTTACCTACAGTGGTGGAGGAGGCAGTTTCACTGGGATTCAGCAGAGCCGACGTGTTTGGAGCCAAACAGGGTCAGAGGTGTGACCACCAGCCCCTGGCTCAGGTCCAGTCCTCGGCCGTCCTTTGACTGGACACAGAGGTTCATGCAGGCAGAATTAGAGGCAGAACCTTAAAGTCGTTCAACATTTTTAGGTTTTCTAGAGTCATGAGCATTTGATTCATTTGGTTCTCTTTCCAGGGCGAACAAATTCAAACAAAACAGATCTAAATAAAATATGAATGTGTATTAATATGGAATGTGGAAAACCTTAAAGGATCAGAAAATTATCCTGCTGAAATCAAATGGTAACATTGGCTCTTTTTTACTATTTACATTTGATATCAGCTTATTTTAGCCTTTATTTATCTAATATCAAGCTAATGTTCAAAGTTCCAAAGAAACTTCAATACAAAAATAAAACACAGATGAGATGATCAGCGACTATGTTCCCTTAACAGCAGACTCACAGCTCTGTATTCCACAAACATCTCTTTGAAGGCCACGAAGTCTGTGAACGTCAGCAACATGTCAAAGATGTCCCCCGAGACTTCGTCTTTGTGCTGCCTTCAGAGGAAAGAGACAGACAGAGGCTCATTTCCAGCTTCTCTTTTCCGCCCCACGAAAAAGTTCTCAAGGTCAAAAAAACATTGTACTAGAAAAAAAAACTACAACTCTAATGAATAATGAAAACACAACAATATAGAAATACATTCTACAAAATGTGCATTCAATATAACCCATGGAGCTTTGTTATCGTGATGTTTTTTAAAACTACAAGAAACGCAATATAATAACTACTACATGAACGCAGCCAAAGGTCACTTTAATAAAGATATGTTATATGCTCTCCTCGTGGCTGCCATTCAAGTACTTATAGGAAACTTCACACAGTTAGAAATAAACCCCATTAACAATTTAAATAGATACGAAATCACATTTTCTGTGAGTGAATGCGCCATCTAGTGGTCACCTGCAAATTAAAGTGAAGAGGTAAAGAAATAGAGACGATGCACAAGTTATTTTTCGACTGTCGGTGTCATAATTTTGTCTGACCTGTTCCATCTAAACAGCTGCGGTGTGAAATGAGGGAACAGCTTGTGTGGCAGCTTACATGAGCATCTCTATAAAAGTGTTCATGTTGAAACCAGGGACCCTCTCAATCAGCTGCTGCTCCAGGTGTTTCTCCAGCAGGTCGACCTACACAGCGGTCACAGGTCAAGATTTCACTTCCTTACGCTCAGAAATACAAATACGTCTTTCTGGCATTAGAATTCTACAGGACGTATAACCACGACTGGATTCTTTAGGAGGGGCGGCCACTCACGTATTCGTTAAAAATGAGTGTGTAGCAGAGCTTGTTCTCGTCTGAGTCATCAAACTCCAAGTAGTGTTTGTCCATGAAAGTCTGCTGAAGGTGCTGGAACTCTTCCTCTGAAATAAAACACGGCTGTTACGATACCCAACTTCACAACTAATTGCAATTACTCATTTATAGCAATTTTCCAAATTTAGGAATGATGTCCCATCACTGAATTTACTGCATTACAGCCCAAACATTCATGCATTTGCATAATAACTTGCATTATAACTGGGACAGTAGCAGGCTCCTACCCATGATGACGTCTTCTATGCAGCCAATAACAGCATCGAAAGCCGTGTCTGCAGCTGAGGAACTGGAGGGACCGGGCAATAACAAAAAAGAGAAATACATTTAAAGGATATATCCAAGCAACCCCATAATGGTGATTTATCCATCCAAAGTATAACCTACATTCTCACAAATGTTGGACAAAAACTGAAAAGTTACCTTTATTTCAACAAAAGGAAAGCAGTCACTTAAAATATAAAAATATGAAAAAAACTAAATGGAAAACTGTTGAAATATTGTGTCAGCATGAACAAAAAGCCAAACTTAAAGTCTTTATTATGCTGGTGGAAGATACAAGTAGACTGAGACTTACGATTTAATGTGGTAAAGGGGAACTTCTGAGATCCGGGCACACCCAAAAGTGTTGAATAACAGTCCAGAAAAACTCACCTGGAAGCAGCAAAGAGCTCTTCGTTTACATCCACTATGTCCACCATGTCCACCATGTTCTCACAGCTTTGAACACCTGTTGAAGGAGAAGAAGCAACTACTGAACCCTTAAAAAAAACACCACACACTATTCTCTCTAAATGCCAGAGCAAACAGTAATGATTATATGACCATAAACCACAAACTATTCACTGAGACTAAATCAACTTCGTTCGTTGCAAAAATAACGTGTCTTAGCTCTTGCTGCTAACAGGCTTGCAGCCCTCATTTAACGTGAGCTAATTGTTCCATCTTCCAACTATGAATATCAAAACATTCCCCAATGCGGATTTATCGTGTTGAATAGGAGCATTTACCTCTTTCCTGAAAGTCCATTTCGTAATAATCTAATCGTTAGTCGTTGGATGCTTACTTGAGAACGAAAAGCTGTTGTCAAGGAAACAGCGATTGCCTGTGCAGCTTTACATTCCCTCCGGGGGAACAAAAATATAGCTACGTCGGTTCCTACCTGAGAATGATCCGTGATTGAGAAACTTAAATCCAGCTGTTCACAAAGACTTTTGTGTTTATACCGAGTGGATATTGCTTAAATAATTCAATTATTATCAATTGTTTACTGTCGGTCTTCAGCAAAAGTGCTCTCAGCCATTCTTTTAAGACACAATCAAGGTTGACATTATTTGAATCATGTATAAAACAAAAGAATTAGATCACCAAGCTGTCATACAAATGAATGACATTTACATACATTTATTACAAATATCACAAAACAGGAAACAACAAATCAATAAATCACATCTTTGGGAACTCTGGGGCATATTTCCTTTATAACAGTTTTAAATATAACTCACAACATAATCTTTATAATCCTGAACTTAATATCCAACCACAGACATAACTTTTCTCTCATGTGTAAGGTGCTCCAGGAAATACAAGGTAACAATGTTTACCAGTCTTTTGCAGTACTGAGATATGCTTGATATTTCAGAAGTCAATTGAGTACAATCTGGATTATTTTATATATTCTGCTCATGCTATTTGGCTAAAGAGGGTCTCTGATAAATAGTGATACATGTAAAATCAGAGTTGAAATTTCAAAAAGCCATTGAGTTCAAGTTGTACAAACACTTTTTCTGAATCAATCTCTCATGTATTAGTGTTGTCACCCGTTTCCAAAATACAGTTCAGTAAACCCAGAGATGCTTCAAGTAAAGAATAAATGGAAAGAAAACACAAAACTGCTGACAAAGAAGAAAAGAAGAGGTTTGTGAAAGAAGGGCATGTCATGTTCAGGGCATTAAGAGGTGCGCCACATTTTGTCAGTCTGACCCAGTCGACTGAAAAAAACTGGTGTGAATTTGTTTTTGTTTTTTACCGATTTGTTGTGTATTTTAAAGCCAAATATCATATACAAGGACGACCCTGAGAAAAGAGGAAAAACAACTAAAAGATTTCACATTAGCTTTAAGCAACTTACTGGTCGGTCCATAAAATGTAATTTTAAGGAAAAAAACAACAACAAAGAAAAAAATATTTCAAGCCAACAACTTTGTTCCTCCTTTTTCATAAGAAAAAAAAATCACATCTTGAGGACTCAAACTTGTCGTCTTCACACAGACGCGTCAGTTTTTGTCAAACAAAAATTAAGACATAGTTAATTATACAACCCTAGATGTGAGCTTTGCTCAGTTTGGAGCTAAATGACACTTTGTTGCCAAATTGTCAGCATTACAGTGGCAAATCATTTCAGCTGAAATCTAACATCCATCGTTTCCAAATGAGACCTCTGAATAAATTTAGCGCCTGTCATACACTGAATTTCTACTACTGTGAATCCCTGTTTGCCTCATGACTGATTGGGACTAAAGAAAAGATCAACCTCCAAGTACAGAAAAAGCACAAAAAGCAGTAGGGTCACCCACAATGAAAATCAGTCAATTCAAATATACATCGAAGTATCTTTTTTTCTTTTTCTTATTGTCGACTGTATAACATTAATAATCATGTTTACTCCATTTATGAAAGACAGGTGATTGATTAACATTTTTTTCAACCGGAACGAGAAAACTTAAGTTTCATGGCACAATAGCAACATCTGATATTTTCCTGACAATGTATTTATCTCTAACAAACTGTACTTGTAGGCTACCAATTAATACTGACAGTAAAGCTGCCCACGCATAGGTGCTGGAAAAGACTGAAAATGCTACCTGGAGAGTACAAGAATTCGCATATCTATAGCCAAAAAGAAGTGACCGAGACATCTCAAATTTTTTTCAGTACCTTTGGGTTAACACTGTTCTAAGACAGGCTGTTTTCGGTCACTCAGCCCTAAGTGATGCAGACACGTGCACGATGGTGATGGGATTAAATAGAAGTAGCTTTTTGACTGACCGCGCAGTGGAAATCCTCAGATCTGAAAGGATCTTTAATTAGAATTTCACCCAAATGAGAAGTTGGTTCTGTCTGTAATCTGGATTAATTGTCTCTGCTCTTTACTTCCGATACTTTCTGTCTGGAAATTCATCGTTAGTAGAAAGTCGATTCTTGGCGCAGCTTCTGCAATGAGTTGTCAGAAGGATATAAAAAGAGGAGGTGAGGCAAAGAGGGACAAGCTGCTGGGGATCCAGCTGCCCGATTCCCCCTCCTCTTATCTATTTTCTTTATGCTCTCTGGTCTTCCATCGTTTCCCCTTCAGCCCAGAACCTACCGCTCTGTTAGCATCTCAAAACTGTGGCGCTTTCTTCACAGCCCTGTTGCGTGAGAAGGAATAAGAGGAGGTGGAAGAAACTGTAGGCCTTTTGTGTCTCTCTTTACAGCAGGAAGTGTGTCAGGAGACATGGGCAATGAGTCTAACACGCGTCTGGATGTCTTGGCGGCACAGAGGGCACGTCTCCAACTGTAAGGCACACTCCATACACATCCCACTGCAAAAGAGACAACTATTCTCAGCATCCGTTCGCAAGAAACTCCACAGACAAAAGGTATTCGGTGCAAGAAGTTGCAGTCTAAAATGTTCAAGCATCTCGCTCCCAGAAGGTGGCGCGCACATACCCGTGTCCACATGGCCGCAGCTCCGTGTCGGCCATGACATCACAACACAGCGTGCAGCAGTTGTCTCGGATGCTAACCTGCTTCAGTAAGGCCAGACGCCGGTGTCTGCGAAGCACAAAGGCACAGAAAATGTTTTCAAGGCTATGTTACAGTGCAAGAGCACCAGGGGCAGCAACTTTTGGAAGCTGATAAATATATTCAAATGCCTCCGTTTTCAAATGGGTATTGCAGCTACGGTAGCCGTCATGCATCCAGAAGTAATTACATGGTTTAAGTAATCATTTCATCAGGACTCCATGTATTTTTCTGTGTGCAAAATAAAATTAGATAATTGCACCGTTCAGCATAAATGTGACCGTTTACATTTAAATAAGTTTTAATTAGATATCAGTGCATTTTTTTTCCAGTGGTCAGTGTGCTGTAGAACTCACAGAATCAAAGTCATAATGTTCAGTTCACAATCATATCTCAAAAACACTGTTTTTTTCAATACTCATTGGAGAGGTCTGGTCTGTAAATTATGCTGTGGGTCCTGTTTTATTATTGCAAAAATAACCTTTATTTTACTTAAATTCTATACTCAAGGCACACCGTGTAGAGCAGGTAAACCCTTTTTAATCTTCTTTCCCCATTTGTCAGTCAGCAGATTGATCACAATCAGCGAGGCAGTTAAATCCAAAACATACACTTCAACTAAGTCCTTTCTTAAAAGGATTAGAGTGTCTGGCCTTTGTAGACCTGTCAGAGTGGTGCTGATCCAATTATAACAATCAAACTTCTGTTGGTACCCTGTGTTGCTGAAAGCTGCTTTACAACCACGACTGCCTGCTAATTGGGAGAAAAGTTTGATGTGTAGTGAAAAAGAATATCAATTTCTTTAAGTGGTGATACTAACTTTAGAGCCTTTTCTTAATTTAATTGCAATGATTAGTCTGTCATAAAGATCAGCTGGATACCCTGAGTTCTATTAGGCTTCATCTAACCAGGAAACCAAGCTAGAGCGATGAGTCACGTCTGATTCCTGTCATACCTACGCACTGTGTTCAAACAAATGAATCACCAGCCAGAGGCGGGCTGGCTAAGGCCGAGGATTACTTACAGCCTTGTCAAATACCCAAGATGTGGTCTGTTCGAGGCCCCGTTCTTCTTTTCTTACCGTGGTAGGATGATCTTTTCACTGGGCAGCAGTGAGGCGAAGTCGTTGAAGGTGCTGAACTTGACCGAGGGGGGGTGACGGAAAGGCTTGGCCCCAAAGTTGAACTCACACTGCTGGTATGACATGAAGCTGGCTGCTGCAAAGAAGCCAGACCTGAAGGGAAGAGAGGGGACAATGGAGGTAAACAGAAGGGAGCTCTCGACCCACACAGAGTGAGAGAAATCCAGGCTTGAATTTACGTTGCGGAGGAGAAGACTTGTTTCTCTGGAGGCAGCGGATGTCCGTTGAGATAAAAGATCATCTGCTTTTTGCTGAGGTCCAGCAGAAAACCAATGGCATCTCCTAAAGAGATAAACAAAAGCAGCAGAATAAGGCGCTGGCATGGCGCTATTTTCACTCCACGTGGGAGTTAAGTCGAGGCCTGAGTGTTGGCACTGACAGAGTGTGGACGCTTTCCCCACCAAACACACACAGAGACAACGCATGCTGGACACCCATCATTTCTGGGAGGCATAGGATTAAAAGAAAGAAGGAGTGCTCACCCTCCTTCCAGCAGGGGTGAGAATGAGGTTTACTGCGCGCGTTGTACCAGATGAGCTGCCTGCAGCCATCATATGCACATGAATATTCATCATCTCCTATACCGTAGCCCTCCTGCAGGGGAATAAAACGTTTTTTTTTAAAGATGCTTGGAAATATGCACAGCCGAGATAAAAGGGGGATTTGCATAAGGATAAAAACACCAGCCAGTACATGGTTGAGGAACTTGCTGTCCTTGGTGGCCCATCCGATTTGCATCACCCCTGATGTAATAACGGTCACCTCGTAGTACCAAACACCTGAATCCACGCAGAACGTACAACGCACACTCTCAAAGGATGAGGCGTCGCATCGTGCCTGAGGAGAAGAACAAAAGAAAGCGCATGAGAGACGTACTCATGATCAGAGCCTTCACACTGGGAATCCTGCTAGACTGAGTCAAAGCGGACCCACCTCCAGCCCGGAAGGGGAGATTTTGAGGTATTCGCTGACATCATTGCTGTTGAGCATGGCATTGATATTGGTGAGGTTAACCTTCTCGTAAGTAAACTGACGACCGTCCTTTAAGACTGGACGGAAAAAAACAGGAGAAATATCCGCTTTCTGTTATCCACATTCCTACAGAATAGTTTCTTTAACCTCTGATGGAAGACAACTTAGCAAACTTTCACTCAATATCTACTCACACAGGTTGTCAAGGCTCCACTGTGAACAAAACCCAACCTGCCTCTTCAGGTAGTCAGGGTGGTCTGCCCATGACTCCAGGACAGAGAGCCGGTTGCTGATGGAGGACTCGGCCACTGTCAGTTTGTTCTCACCTGTGGAGAAATTCAGGACGATCAGGGAAGACCCGATTGAGCATTTAATGGTCACGACACAGCAGCCATCCAGGCACAGTCCTGAGTTTTAGGCCAACCTTGACTTGGGGGAAATGAACGACACTCGAGGCGTTGTTTTATATCAAAGCGCCGTAAATAAGTCTGCTGCATGGCCTGAACTGACTATCAGATCCGTTAAATTGTGATCCCGACATTAGGTGCGATGTTATGAGCACATGTGTAATACTGGGTGAGTTATGACCTGTTGATATGTGAACTCCACTAAACCTCTGAAGGTCTGCTGTGGGATCTGGAACTGAGGCATCAGTAGCAGATCCCTTAAGCCCTGTAAGCTGTGAGGCAAGGCCAACATGGATCAGTAAATTATGCATTTCACAGATGCTCAATCAGACTGAGACCTCTGCAATTTAGTAGACAAGTCAACACATCAAGCTGTTGTATTCCTCAAACTTCTGAGTATTTTTGCAGTTTACCTGGCCCCTAAAATCGAGGACTACGGTGGTAAATGTCTGAGTAACATGGATATGAACAGCTTCAGAAGGGAACAGTTCCCGAAGCATCACACTGGCCAAATAAACTCATATTGTTTTCAGTTCATGGGATGAAACAGAGAGCCATTTTTTCACGAGAACATTGTGTTTTGGCTGATCGGTGTGTCTGAGCCACTGATGAATGGCTTAAACCTCTCCTGTGTAGACACCAACGGGCAGTGTGTGTGACAAAAATGATAGAGTTAGAGAATATTAGGGAAATGAATGAAAATTAAAAAAACTCAAAGAGATTAAAGACAGACTAGATTGCTTTTGTAATAGTGATACATTGTTATTAATGAACAATAATAGCCTGTAAAGTTGTTTCAGTAGTCTGCTCATGAGTGTAGAATTTGGTCAGTGAACCTACTGGTCTGGGAGAACTTCTCCAGAGCAATGAGGGCAAACAGCATGACTGTAGGGTGGGCCTCGGAGCTCTAGACAAGAGGTAACAGAAAAATGCAGAAATAAATGGCAAATAAATAAAAGAAAATGAATAAACAGTCTGTGGAGACAACTCATTTGATAAATTTCACAGGGAGACAAACATAAAATTCTGGTATTTTAAGGAAACAAAGAAGGAAAAATGTGCAAGTTTTTACCCCTTTTCACTATTACGATCCTGCTTTTAGGACACTGTTTTGTGAGGGATTAAGGAGCTTTTCCATTTAATCTATAATCTGACTGCTTGACATTATTAGGCATCGTTACCCAGCATGCACTTCAGGCTTACCAAACCTTTAAAATTCCATAGAGTCAGCAACTTATCCAATCTTGCCTGCTCTGTTGAGCAAACACTATGCCTCAGAAAGTCTCCAGTTTTAAATTGCAATAACTTGATGCCTGCGGTAAATCCCATCGTTCAATAACAGGTACCACAGTTTGCTCACCAGGCTTTCTAGAAGGTACTCAAGGGTTCCAGGGCTCAACAATCCTATACTAGCCGGTCCTGCAGAACAGAGAAGGAAAGAAAATGTAACATGACAGAAAAAGTTTACAAATAGGAAAAAAGTGCAGCCCACATACACAAAAATGAATCTGAATAAAAAGAATAATGGCAACAAAAAAAAATTTTTTTAAGAAAGAAAAAAAAGCTATTAAATATTAGTGATTGACTAATTATTTCTGATTTTGAGAGGAGCATTTGTCCTTGATTAAAACAATGTAGAGTTACGTCACACAGCTAATCAAACATCCCCTCTTTAGATTATATTAACAAACTAGAGATGTGTAGTCTTTAAATGTGTACAACTATGAGTGAATGTGGAATGTACCAGCCAGCTTCTCAGCTAGGCATCCCAGGACAGCGGTGGTATTTCTGTGTTTCGCCGGGTTAAGAGCATCCTGTTGTGCGACCGCTGAACTCAGACTCAACATGTCAGAGAGCTTCTGGAGAGCATCCTGCAGAAGAAATGTGGCCACGTTACTCCAATAAAAAGGTCATAATCTGTCAAGAAAGAAATCCCTGACTTGCATTTAGCCATATTAAATGTCTGAATATTGAAAAGAGTGAAAATAAAAATAAAAAAAAGGAAATGAAAAAGGGAGAACTGTGGTAAAGCTTTTTTTTCTTTTTCCTTTTTTTTTTTTACACTGAAACAGAAAGGATATCTACATAAACAGACTCATGCGTTCATGTTTATCTAGAAAAACTGTTTATCTTGTAGCATTTAAAACAGTTTTACTTTCCAATTCCTTTCAGGTCCACAGTCTGAATAGTCAGTGCTCCAATAACTCTGATAAAGCTATAGGGGATAGATTGCGAGGAAGGTATTGGCTTCAGTGTATAGCCAAATCCTTTAAAACAGAAAAACATCAAAGTACAAAGACAAAAAAAAGAAGAATAAGACACCAGTTCATTTTCTGATTAATCTGAGGGAAGGGTTAATATGAAGGTTAGATGTATATCTCTGGGTTTAAGGGCAGACCTTTGTTGGGAGAGGGCACTCGTCCAGCAAAAGCGTGATCACTGCAGGGCCAAGGGGATCATCCAATGGGATCACTCGTATCAAGGACTGGACAACTTCCAACCAACCATCATCTAAGAGAAGAGAGACACAAGATCCACTTGATAAAATTACCAGGGAAAAACAAGCACAATTACACTATACACACTCTATAAAGCACTACTTTACCTGGCTGTGTCAGAAATCAAGAAAGGTCCTTTTAATTTCATGCTTCATTTCTATGCTAAATTAGGCTTTCTTTCTCATGTATTTAAATTGAAATATCCAGTTTAACTCCTTGTTTATGTTCTTAATGTATCTACACATGCTACTGTTTTGATAACATATAAATGACTACTTAAGCTACAAATTTCAAGGTTTATTATGGGGAACATGAAGCAGATGAAACTTAAAACAGGAATTTCATGACCATTAGGTGACTCAGTTAAAAAATACAAAACCCTCTCCTACACCATCTCTGACGCAGGCAGACCAGCTTATGAATAATGCAGCACGGCAGCTCATGGGGCTAAAAGTGAATCGCTGGCTGACTTGGCTTTCTGCTTGGCTACCTTCAAGGTTCAGTTTGCAAGCTAACACCCAAATGGGCTGCTGTGCAGCTGCCAAACGCTGCGTCCCGGGAGCATCAGACACCATCCAACCACAACCCAAGGCTCAAACATTACAGTTCAGGGCATTGAGAAACATAAGTAAAAAAACAACAAGCAAAATGTGCACAAAAAGCACAGAAATGATGAGCAGAGCTTTCTGCCACAACATGCAAACATTTCAAAGTTTTTTTTACATCTCAGTATAGATAGTACAGAGCATCCCCCGTTTTGCATACATCATCTGGTAAATTACATCACAGTAAGACTCTTGTTGATACTTCTGACTGTTCTCCTCACCTTTTTAAAACTTTTAAACTTTGAAAACCATCCGGCTCCTTAATTAAATGTTTCTATGTTTTAAATCCACATATAACCCTTCAAAAATGACAGATACATTTGATCTGTTAGCTTTTCTGCACAAGGGAAATATTCTGATGTGGTCACGCTGCGATTAGAGATCAGATTTCAGCCAGGTGGAACAACAATCTGTCACTAAACTCTCCTCTCCTAAGCCAACAAAAGCTTCATGTAGCACCAGCAATGTTGGCACAGCAATAGAGCAGCTTCCCTTGACCTTGGTCGAGCAACACTTAAAGACATATTAGCCACCTCATCTAAACCAACGCGCAGAATGAAGCGAGATCAAAGAGTGGGTGCGACTGGGATAAAAAGGAAGCGTTTTAATAGCGGCTGATATTTGATTTCTTTGTGCAGACACAGGCTGTGTTACAGGCAAGTTTTAACAGGAACTTCTTGAATCAGCTACAACGCAGTGTCAAAGTATCTGAATATATAAAAAACTAAAAGTGTTAGTTGCTTAAAACTCGTTATGTTACATGACTTCCTCTGCAGTCCTCAAAAAACAACCAAGTCAAGCTTCCAGGAACCTGGGCAAGTCCCTACAGGGTGACCAGCCCAGATTCCAGGAACTATTAAGAGTTAGTGGAAGCTACCCCTGACAATTTGTGAAACTACATAAGGAGGAAGCAATAATACATATGTTGACTATATTTCAAAATCAAGAACCTGGGAAGTGTTTGGGCCAACTCACTGAGAGCCAAAGTTACTTTTTAAATTGTATTCTTTTAACACATTAGAAGCACCTTTGGGTTTCTGTGTTTTGTGTGTTCATGGAGTGATTTTTTCAAGGTTTCCTATTTTTTTGCCACATGGATGTGTTATGCTCTTTGAGCTCATGGATGTCTTTCCTCTCCTTACCCGTCTCAGCCATCTCGTGCAGGGTGATCATGGAGTACGGAGGTTCTTGGTCACTGAAACAGAAAAGCAGATATTTCATAAAACATGTTAGATGTCATTATAAATTGATTCACTTTAGTGGAATATCAGATTTGAGTGCATTTATCTTCACACATTCCCACATCTGAAAAACTGCACAAAAAAATGGACATGGCTAAATGTGTGAATCCCACCACCCCTGAAATTTAATCATGCCCCTTATTTCAATTGAGCGTTTAATCAATATTGATCTGATATTACCTTAAAATGTATAATCCCATATAGAACTAAGCTTCTCAGAAAAAGAATAAAAAGAAATACATTTCTAACTGAATTGATTAGCATCAGAGCGTCTCAAAGCAGAGAGCCCAACAGAACTGTAGATGACAGTCAAAAGATTTATTCAGTCATTAAATGTAAACTGGAAAATCTTAGTTTTAGCAGCTTTAACCTATCTCACAGCTTTTATTAAGGTTTAATTGAAGTTTTATGCTCAGCCGGATCTCTCAGCATTCACCTCTTTTATAAGAAGTCCTTATAAGAAGAACTTTACTGACACAAAAGAGACCGAAACGTCCATTTTCTCCAAAAAATGTTGGAGTGTAATTAAATAACAACTTTTTTGGCCCAGTTTTTCTATAGATTGGAATCACAGATTACTTATGAAACAATGGTAAAGTTCTATTATGTTAATGAGACCATTAAAAGTTTTGAATGTTTAAGTCCGAAATAGGAACTGATGTTCATTTGTACAGAAGGAGTTCATGTTTCAACAACAAAAATCATGTGACCCGAGAACTTTGAAAGCAGCTTAAGCTGAAAACTGCTTAGTCATACATGAAAACAACATTGATACTTCACAGAGTTTTAGGATGTGGTACAGTAACCTGTGACGGACATAAATAAAATGTAAAACATGTTTTACTGATGTATTTCTTGAGTGAAAATGACTGATAAGGCCATTGTAAGTGAATATAATGTATATAATATATATATTAAATGTATAATAACTGGGTGGCACACCACAAAGGGACATAGTATTTTTCTTAAAAGAAAAGAATTAGGAGTATGATGAAGACTCAAATCTGTCAGAATGAAAATCACCATTCTCATACATGAATTGTCCATTTTAGTAACAAACTTACTTGTCTACAAGTGTCCTGATGACAGCCAGAGTGTCCAGCACCAGGCCATCCACATTCTGCTTCTTCCGTCGGGGCTCGTGGGGTCCTCGCCCTCTGCGTGGCGGTCTGACCGGGTCTCTTGGCCGACTGCTCCTGGCCTCTCCAGCATCAACACCGACAGCTGTACTCTGATCCACTCGTCTAGTTTGCCCTCGAGTTGCCCTCGACGACCCGTGATGATGGTCCTCCAAGTCGCTGTCCTCTCGGCACACACAGCTGTTACCCATGGTTCCAGTGCCGGAGACCACGCTAGCAAGGGTCTCCCAGAATGGAGGGAGGGGCTTTGAGGAGGAGAGGAAAAGCAGAACCTGTGCAAGGCTCCTGCAGGCACAGAAAGTGATCCAGGCAGCTACTATCATATCATTTGGAGAAGTTGGTTTAGGGGGATTCTTGTCCCTGTCGGCTGGGTGGGGTCAACATAAATTAGCATAATGTTGCCAATAAGGGATTTGCTTTTGGATTAACAATATACGCCAGATTAAATGGACCAGTGGGAGTCAGGTGATACAATAAGAAAACCTCAAAACATCATAGACAACCCAAGGCTCAGGTCAAGCTCTCATCCAGGGCTCGCATGGCTGTAAAAGCAAGAGAAACAAAACAGAAAATGAGAAACTCTGCCTCGGGTGGTAAGTCTGCCAGAGCTGTAAATTAAACTGTGCGACATCGGATCATGTTCCATTAGCAGTAACTCCTAAAACCTGCTGGAGCAAGACACCCGCTGGGATAAATGTCAGCAGATGTCAGAAACCAACGGATGAAAACTACTACAAGATGATTTGCCGTCACCTTCTTTTCAATTATGAAATAAAACAACAAACATTTAGTTATGTTCTGTAGTTCCTTACAGTGTTATTTGAGTACTTTGGTTTCTTGGAATTTTATGCTTACACTGGACATAATACATCCTACTTTATATTATTCCACAGTTTTAGACACTTGATACAGTTGTCAGAATTTTACACAACTGACAGTATGTAGCATCACAAGCAAAAACACAATATGTTTATCAAAACAGTTTGTTTTCCTATCTGCTGACCTTTGAACTTTCCATCTTAGAATTAGTGAATTATCTTTTTAAAGATTTTACATGGTTCCCCATATATAATTTAACTAAATTAAGAGGGGAAAAAAACAAATATTGGACACAAATTAGCATATAAAGAATATTTATCCGTTCCTGACACTGATCATTAGTCACTCAGGTTTTGTTTGTGTAAAGTAATTCCCCAGTGGACTTTATAAAAGTTGACATTATAAAAGTTTTCTTTTGTTTCAATATACTATAATACCCTGCCCCAGAACTATGTTTATTCAACTACACCAGTAGTTAAACTCTCAGCCTGTCTGCTCAGTAATATTCGGCTTACTCGGTCATGCAACAGCGTTGAGTCATTTCTTTAAGATTAACCGTAGTACTGTACTTGGCTGCTAATACTTCGGTATTTATCTCGAACAGCATTGTTTCGTCTAAAAAAGTCTCAGTGAAAAGAAAAACACCAAGGAGTTTTTAATACGAACACTTTGCCGAAATGTTGACAACAGGTTCTCAGTAAGCTGGCTAGCAAGCTAGCCACCCACAAAGCCAGTGTTGTAACGTTTAAAAGGAAAACCAAGATTAAGAAACTAACACTAAATAATAAAAACTGTGATTGTACAATGATTTAACTGTAACAAAAAAACCATACTCACGGTGCCCGTAGCGGAATGGCAACGGCATTAAAACGCTGTCAATCCAGACAGAAGTAGTTAACAAAACAGAGCAGAGCAGTTACGTTTGGTTGTAGCTACCCTGCTAGCTGTTAGCCTAGCTATACACACCTCCGATTCTGCTGTCAGGCAACACAAGTGAATATCAAAGAAGTAAACGTGGTACTCAGACAGCAGAGAACTGTTGGGATACATTTACACAGCCTGTCTGCATCACGCTACAGCCCTATGCTGAATTACAGGGCGGCGAAGGCATAGCTAACAGATGGTACACCTTTAAACGGCGCTGGCAGAATGCTAGCTGCTCGCTAAGTTCCGTAGCGCTGGCAGCTAAAAGGTTGGTCATCATCAGCTGTGAATGTGGAGGCGAAGCTGAGGGTGGAGGGAGAAAAAAGGGTGGGCTTCAAAATAATGCCACCCTAAATGACAAGCTTGTTCCCTCGTTTTCTGACCTGGTTGTGTTTTTTTTCTTATTCTGTCACAACTCTGATTTATTTGATATCTCGTGTTTATGTCTCTACCACAGAATATGTCATTTGTATATGCAATAAAAAAAAGGCTTAAGATCCTTGTGTTTTGTAAAGCAAAATGTCACGTGGTATATAAATGAATCAAATTTGGATTAAAGCTGCAAAAATATGTATTGTGTGTTGTACAGTGAAAACAAAAGTCTTGTTTCAACCATTTCACCATTGTGCCTGTAAACTGTGAAATCCTGTATATTTAAGTGTAAAGAAGCAAAAACTCCGGAGTCAACTGTCAGAATATTGCATTTATTAACACCACCTTAACACTACCAAGCAGATAAAGAGTATAAACCAGATCAAGCTTTGTGGTTCAGACTTCCTGTCATAGCTAAAAAGCTGAGTAAATGAAAATATCCAGCCAACCACATCTCTAGATGGTGTGCAGTAAGTTGGGACAGTCATGAACCCTGCCTTTGTCAATGGATGTATTGAAAGAGTTGTCATGATACATCCCACCATAGCTCATTTGTTTTGAGAATGCCTGGGATTTTGGATGGAATGAAATCGGTGAGCTCTCATAGGTGGGAGGATGAAGGCCATAGTCGCTGGATGTCGTCCTGTAGAGGATACTCCTGTAGAGGGACTTTGACACGTTCCCAAACTCCTCACTTTTAACCGAAGGGTTGATCATGCAGGAGAAAACTGGGTTTCCAGGGTTGATGCAGGGTCTAGGATCGTTTGCCTGCTGCCTTTGAGAATCTGACATCATCGAGTACCTGCAAAACAATTAGAAAGCTTTTTATGAAAATTCTCTTTTCTTACTAATGTAAGATATAAATCAAAGATGTGCATGCTCCTGGAAGGATGACTGAAAAAAAATCTTAGCTGTCCTATGAGTCATTTGCCCCTCATCCAAAGTTCTTTCTTTTGAAACATGACTGCTAGCACTTGTTAGTCATGTAGACTATCACGGAAACAAAACAATGACAAAAGATGCAAAGTGACTCAAGTGAGCCTTTTATCAATAAAATACGTCACAAAATCCTTTAAATGTTCGATTTCTACCGCTTTGGTTTGTTTCTGTGAATGGCTGGGCTTTGGTCAGCTTTTTAAGCTAATCGATTAGTTCACGAACCCTTTATACGTCCATTTTAAGTGTTCAACGACTTCTACAATGATGTTACTATTAGAAACATCATTTCACTTAAAATTTTAACGCTTTATTTACCTTGAAATGTCACAAAGAAAGGAGGAAATAAGTGAACAGGATGCGTTTTGTATATCTGGCCAACCAGTCCACCGGTCGAAGTAAACAAAGCGTCCAGTTACCATGGCAACATCAACCAGTGGACGACAGATCTGACTAAAGCTTCTCCTCCACATTACAACCATTTGTCGCTTTATTCATCATTGCTGTCAGTATTTTTTCACATATCATAGTCATCATAGGTGTGGGATGGAAAACTTTTCATAACTTTATCAAGTATCACATTTTTTAGTCAAATAATACCAAAAATAACTTTTTAAAATAGGTTAGTGCTAATGGGTCTAAAAGAAGGTCCAAATAAAGTGGAAATGTGATTTTTTAAAAAGCATAATTTCGAATAATAACATTTAAAACATGTCCTCTTAAAATTAGAATAGCTGTACATTGAAGAATAAACAACAGGGCAGTCCTTTATTGTCCGTTGTCCAGCAGTCCGTTGACGTATCGCTGCAACGGACGAACAACGGTACTGAGCTACCGGGGGCCGGAGGGGGGCTACCAGTAATGGGCTACCAAGCCAGGGTCCGGGGTTAAAAACGATTAATCAAAATCAGTTAAATGTAAATGTTTGTGCTCTTTATCCAGAAAACCACATCTACTTTTATTAGTTTATGGGGCGTTCTGCCACATCCAAGATGGCGGACTCGTTGACGTATCGTTGCAACGGACCAACAGGCTCAACGCGGCGTCTTCGTATATATGTCTATGAACACACGTTTATGTACGTCATCACCAAGCGACACAGCGTGCGTATATTTCACGCGTCCACTCTTTTTCAAACAGATGACGGCATAAATAAAGCAAGCTAAATTTAACACGTACTCAGGAGAGATTTGTTATACTTGCTTGGTCTCTTTATGCATCGTGGAGCCAACAAATACATTATTCAGCTGTCAGAAGGAGGTAAATAGCCTTAGCTCCACTACTTTTTGTCTCAGCGTGTAAAGTGTGACCACTCCAGCGTCTAAACTCGGGGGAGGATGGACAGCGAAATTCAAAGAGATGGAAGAGTTTTGGATCTCACTGATGATGCTTGGAGGGAAGACAGGCTGCCGTATGAAGATGTCACCGTCCCTTTGGTAAGTTATGTCCGTAGAATTTGCTCAAGCTTTACAGCACCTTTAAAGGACCAAGTCACAGCCACATGCAACATATTTCATCATAGATTTCTGGTCATCGGGCAGATATGGGATTTATTAAAATTCAAATTTACGATCCTAATCCAAATTATTTTAACATTTTTGATTGAATATCCTGAGTAATTGAATAATGAGAAATGCTCCCATTAAATTCTGTTGTGTTCATAATTGTAGAGCTGAATAATTTTGTTTATATTTGGCTTCACTTTCATACCGTTTTAGTTTGTAGTCTGGTATTTATAACTGCTATATTTGATTGGAATAGTTGACTAATTGATCTTTTGTCGGTGGGTGTTCTCAATTAAATACTTGAAATCAAAGACTACAGGTAATCCGGACAGAAACGGATGACATTTTTCACATTACACCAGATTTTATCTTGCAACCGCTCAATAGCTTATGAGTTTCCCCTCCTGGTTATTGAATGCTGACAACATAACCTGGATCTAATATTATTTTTTCATTATTATTTGCACCAACAGCGAAAAGCTGCCTCTGCCTAACTAGTGCTCAGGAGGATACTACATATCTTACTGTTTTTGGTTATTTTTCCCTCTCTCCCCTTTTTCAGAGTGAATTGCCAGAGGCGGAGCAAGACAATGGAGGCTCCACAGAATCTGTGAAAGAACAAGAAATGAAGTGGACGGACCTTGCCCTGCAGAGTCTTCATGAAAACACACCAAGTACTGGAAGCTGAGAGAGTAAACCGTGCTGTACCCATGTAGCCCAAGAACACACCCATCCAGATGGACATTGATCCAGTTAAAAGTATCTCACCGACTTTCTTCATTTGTGTTTTAATGTTATGAAAACTTGATACTTTGTAATAACAAATAGATTTTTGAATGAATCTGTTTTCTGTCAGCATGATGAATGGCACATTGCTGTTTGAAGCTGCCCAGTTACACATCAATCTTCTCAGAAAATGTTGTTCTCATTTTGTGAAACAGTGGTAATAAATCCCAACAGAGTGATATTCATCATATAATACATTCTTGGGCTTAAATTAGTCACATTTTAGTTGAACAATATCCTCATAGCTACTTCAAACGCATACATTTATTCTCAAATTGTCATGAGATTGGTTTGAGCTGCTCCTATCAATTGGAATTCTAGAGGGAATTGCCCTTAAGGCAACATGTCCACTCTATACCTGCCTACAGTTTATTTTGGCCAAAGAACAGGATATGTCTGATTTCAGGTCAATGTAAGGTAAAATGTACAAAAATAAAAAATCTCTATTTCTTAGAATTCCATGCTCAATGTACCTTTTATCAAAGTTGCTCATGACAGTGCTCATTTAAAGATGAGTAGTTTTGGTGCTGACTGAACCCCAGAAAGATGATGGAAACCTATTTAGAGCGGGTAAAAGAACTCTGCAATGTCACAAAGGATTTTGTCATAATCTGCCAGTCAGCCTTTATGACTTGTGACCACTAGATGTCCAGGCAGGACTTCGGATGAGTGACACCATGCTGAGCTGTACGCCTGAAAGTGGTGCAAAGATGAAATGAGGAGAACATAGTACCCTCATTTTAATATACCCACACTGAAATGAATGCATTGAACAGATAATAATCTGTCACATTTTTATTATGTTTGGGAAAGAAATGACACATCAAAAATAGTTTGAAAGAAATTCAGTTGTTGTAAGCGGACCAGTTGATGTAGCACAAGTTAAACATTTAAGCTTCAGTCTTGCTAACTTTTCTGAATAGTAGCACTACTATATGAAACCGATATTTGAAATTATTTTACCATTTTTAATGATCAATGATGAACTTTTTCTTGATGGAATTAGTAAATTAAACTAATTTTTACTGTTTTTTTTATCATAATGTCTGAAGAAATGTTTAGCCTTACTTGTCATAATCTATTTCTAACACTTGACATAGTCCTTTAAAATGAATGTCATCATGAATGTTCTTTCCCTTTTTTTTTCTGCTCTCTGTTATCTCTTCTTTTTTTTCACACATCAGAATTCCTCTCTTATTTTTCCACTCGTTTCACAACAATCACCCTCTTCAATGAGTCAGCTCATTGAGCGGCGCCACGACTAGAAATGACCCGAGTGAGAGGACGGTCGGACAGTGGCGGGTGCAAAGATGTGCAATGCTGCCTTCAGGCTCCATCTCAAAGTGTTCCAAGTACGAAGAATAACATTATTACACAGACAGACAGTTCAGGTGGAAGAAAAACAAAGGTACCTTCTGGTTTAATGGTATTTTGATATAACAGAAATTATATATATATGTACAAGCTCTTCTTTTGACGTTTCAGTTTAATAACATCACAAATATCGTAAACCCACTACATTGGGTGATCTTTTTCCACACGCTCTTCCGAGCTAAAAGCAAATGTAGGTGATGGTTGAAGTTTCTCTAAAGAAAAGAATAAATTTGGGTCGCTCGTGTGCCACCAAGCAGCATCCCACGTGTGATTTGCGCTCAGCACCAGCTTTTGTTTATTTTCCCACGGCATATGCTACGTGAAGGCAGCATATTACAATAGCCTGTTTGCTCACGAGCGCTGTGTGAGGAGGCGGCCGAGTGCAAAGCAGCGCGAGACAACCGGATGACAGCTCGTCTGCACCGTGTGCACAGGCACGGGAACACGGACGAGTCACAAGGAAAAGACGGATTTAAATGTGCCTAAGGCCACAATATTAAAGATATTCATCTTTAATTTAATAATCCCAAAGTTAACATTTATATTATGAAAACAAAGCTTAACCGTAAATATTGTGAGTCGGTTATTTGGATGTGTTCTTAGTTTAGAGGTATAAAACACATAAAGCAAAACTAATTAATTAGACAAATGGTCCTCAAACCGATAAAAAACAAAATCCCAGGACAGTGATCACTATTTTTGTAATGTGGATTGAAACAAATCAGACTGGCTGTTAAAAGGAATCATATTATACGTACTTTTCTCTCAACCTATTGAATATGTAGGAAAGAAATCGTGTCAAACCATTTCAAGTTCAAGCCAAATTATGAGAGAATGATATCCATTCAATGTAAAAAAGAAAAAAAAA
This sequence comes from Menidia menidia, assembly GCA_907169785.1. NCBI lineage: Eukaryota > Metazoa > Chordata > Actinopteri > Atheriniformes > Atherinopsidae > Menidia > Menidia menidia. The sequence continues at coordinate 16,388,141 of CAJRST010022223.1, forward strand.
AGAAAAAAGAAAGTCTCCCTTCTTTGAATTAAGTCGAATTTTAAATGGGATTTTGGTTGATGAATGATCGTCGTGTACTTAAATCTGATCATATAAATGTGAATTATAAACCCCCCAAATGGCTGTAAATAAGACAAACGAGTGTTATTTAGTTTTAGTTCATGTGTTCGTTATATCGATGTTTGTTTGTTTTTTTCCAGAGACTGAAGTCTAACATTTGTCTTACATAATGCGAAAACAATGGTTCCCTGCATGTAAATGTGTTCCCGCTGTGTGGTGGTTAAATCAAATCGTGTGCACAAACCTCTTTGTAATCATTAACTGGAAGCCTGCGTGCAGCGTGACAGAGCATGTTTTGCACCCGGTTCTGTTGTTCACTGAACGCTATAAAAGAGCCGCCCTTTCTCTGTCATTCACAACCCGCCTTCCCACTGAGAAAGCATCTTCTTCTGTAGCTGGACACCAACACCTAATTTGCTTAAAGATGGACCCTTGCGACTGCTCTAAGAGTAAGTGGTTTATTCTGGTTCAGGACAACCAGGTCAGAGCCTTTTGGGAGGCTCTTGATCTCCAATGATCCTGTGTGAAAGCTGTCTGATTTGTTTGTTTCAGCTGGAACCTGCAACTGCGGAGGATCCTGCACATGCACGAACTGCTCCTGCACCACCTGCAAGAAGAGTAGGTCACAGCAGCATTTAAAAAAAAAATCTCTTACAAACTAAGCGTTTCCTTCTCAATCTGACCAGTATGGCACCCTTAACTCTCATCACCTTACCGTACACTCTTGCAAGTTGCACAGGTGGCTCTAATTGGCTTAATTGACGTTCTGTTAATGGGTTTGTTCTATTGTAAAGCTAAATCAATAGCCGTGCAAATCCCTCTACAACAGCTGTCTCTCTTTGGATGAGTTAAATTGTGGGATAAGGGTTGGAGGTGCGATGATCAGTCTAACTGCTCCCCTGTCTGCAGGCTGCTGCTCCTGCTGCCCATCCGGCTGCAGCAAGTGTGCCTCCGGCTGCGTGTGCAAAGGGAAGACCTGTGACAAGACTTGTTGCCAGTGAAGACCCTCCACCAGCTTCGTCCTGCCCATGAGGCTGCTGAAATGTTTTTTTTGCACTTTTTCAACTGTGTAGAAAATTAGATTTTGTAACTGTGTGCAGCGATAAAATAAACATGATGTAAAACATAAATTCTTGGATGAATTTTATTTTTTCTCTTAACCCTTGCATGCAAAGGTACACATTTTTCCTGAGTATCTCGGAATTTCAGCCTGTCCATTGGCACCATTACAGTAAAGGAAAACGAAGTTGTGCTTTATAAGCCCTCACATTTAGTTGTTAAAAACGGGTCAGACTAGCTCTTGTTAAAATGTGTACTGTAAACGGGATTACTTATGGATAATTTCTGCTCGAAGTTACTTGGGGGAGGGGGGGGGGGGGACTCTATTCAAAAGACCAATATCAAAACATTGGCATCAGCGGAACAGAAAAACATGACCTATCCACTCGGACCGGTAACAGTGACGTACACCGGAAATCTACATTTGTTTCCGGGTGACGCACTTAAACGGTGTTTTTGTACGGCTGCGGTGCTTGTTTGACGGACAACTTGACGTGGCTGCTAACATCGTTTAGTGTCCAGACATGCCTAAGGTCGTGTCTAGGAGCGTGGTGTGCTCGGACACCAGGGACAGAGAGGAGTACGACGACGGAGAGAAGCCTCTTCATGTCTACTACTGCCTGTGCGGCCAGATGGTTTTGGTTCTGGACTGTCAGCTGGAAAAGCTGCCCATGAGGCCCCGGGACCGAGCCAGAGTGATTGATGCGGCCAAACACGCTCACAAGTTCTGCAACGTGGAGGCGGACGAGAACACGTACATCAAGAGGCCGGATGGCATCGAAAGGCAGTACCGCAAGAAGTGCGGGAAGTGCGGCCTGCTGCTGTTCTACCAGCACCAGGACAAAAACAGCCCGGGCACCTTCATTGTGGACGAAGCCGTCGTGAAGTTCGGCCAGGGCTTTGGCAACACCAGCGTCTACAGCCAGAAGCAGCCAGAGGCTCCCAAAAAGGTTCGCGTGATGATGACCAAGAGGACCAAAGACATGGGCAAGTTCAGCTCCGTCACCGTGTCCACCATCGACGAGGAGGAGGAGGAGATCGAGGCCAGAGAGGTGGCGGACTCGTACGCCCAGAATGCAAAGGTGATTGAGAAGCAGCTGGAGAGGAAGGGCATGAGCAAGAGGAGGCTGCAGGAGCTGGCCGAGCTGGAGGCCAAAAAGGCAAAAATGAAGGGAACCCTTATCGATAACCAGTTCAAATAGAGTCTCAGAGTGAGACAGAGACTGGGACACTCTGCATAGAGACATTTGGAGAGAACATGATATAGACCACATGCAAATGATGTACATTGTATTTTTTGTTTTTGAATGTTTGCAAACATAAAGGCGGCTTGTAATACTATTTTCAATAAAAATTAAAGATCGGATAAACATTTGAGGCATTTGGTTTTGTTTTAAACGCAGATATAATGTTATTTAAAGGTTTTTCAAAAAGGTAAGTTGACTAATGCCTTCAGACCAGGAGGCTTTTATGTGTCATTTTGTGGATGAGAAAACTACTAAAATTCAATTTACAGTTATGTCCAAATATCAAATAAGCATTTTCACGCATCTGTGTCTTCTTAGCTCTGGATAGCATTGTCTTAAGACCATTACAATGTATTCAAAGACCATCTTCTAATTGAATTTGGGTGGTTCTTTTGAGGCAACTGATAAAAATGAGTATTGCTGTGCTTTCGATCACAATACATTTTTCCCTAAGCAAAGGTAGAACAGAATTCTTTCCTGGGGGATGCATTTGTGATGCTGAAGGGGTGCATTAGTGCACAAAGTATGAAGAAATTTCACAATAAACACTGTTTCCAAGTTTCTAGAATAGCATTTTCCTACTCAGATTAAGTCTTTTTAAAACACATTTTATACATATAATTGTAGCTTGCCTGGAATCCAAGCCTGCTATCCACAACATTGAAAATGTTTTTAAACAAAATACAACAAAAAAGATTTTTAAAAAGGATCCACTTTTTCAGAAAGCTGTTGCTGGCTTCACATTATGAAATTTTACTGTTTAATGTAACATTTGATATTTCATTTAAATGATATTTTTGTAGATCTGTCCTCGGTGAACCTGGAACCTTTCGCCCATTGTCAGCCGGGGAGGCTCCAGTCCCTCCGCGACTCTTTGGGAATAAGCAGTGTAGAAAATGGATGGATATTTTTCTATTGAATCCCGCATTTAAAAGATTTGTTTTTTTCTGTAAATCTTGACACAGTTTAATCACAAGCACTGTGTGATATACTCAGAATGTCTAATGGCACACGCTATACAAAAGAAATGTAATTTCTTTATGTCAACTAATGATTCATGGGAAAGTTGGTTCAAGTAGGCCAACTTAAAGTAGGTCACAAAAAAGGGGGACAAACATTGTGTTCCATAGACTGGATCACAACAACCAGCCTGATGGAAACAAACAAAGATGGCAGCTGTTCTTTCTCCCTCTCCAGAACGGATATTCATTAGGTTTTTTTTTCTTTTGGGTGAAGAAAGGAGGCATAAAAACCCATTCGTGCAGAAATTCTTTTGGAGCACAAAAAAATTCATGAAAAACAACACCAGGCTTTCAGAAACACCACTAACACTGGCTAAGTTTAGTTAGTTTATCAATCAAACCATATGTACATTTCCTGTGTCATTGTGTTTAAGACCAAATGTAATTATATTACAAATCTAGCTTTGTGGCTTTTGCTCCACATGAGCAGATCGGTACAACAGCCTGAAGCCGGCATTCATCAACCATCTGGTCTGATTCAAGCTGCTGCAAGTGGTTTCTTCTTATGAAAGAAATGTAAGAGTTAAGATATTAGAAGCAAAGCACACATTAACTTTTTAAAATTTCCATATCAACAAATGACTGGCTGGTGTTTCTGTATGAAGGAAATAGGTCTTGCTCAGCAAAGATAACTGACCTGTCTTAAATAAAAGGACCAATTCAGAAGTGCATAATACAACTGGCAATTGTGAGAAAACTCTGTAATGGATATCTTACAATTAGATTACATTGCGTTAAAATACATCCATTACACTTACAGTGTACATAAATGACAGTGCTCTTTTGAAATTAAGAAACATACTTCTCCATTTCCACAAAATAGTGTTACAAAATATAGTTAAATGGGTTTTGTTAATTCATGTTGAAGTGAAAAATTCTAAACCTACATTGTTCAGAGTACATGAAGGCATTTGTGATGTTTTCTTAAGATAGCATATGAGAATGAAAAAACCTGTCATGAAAAGAAGCACTTGAATCGTTGAAGGTTAGCAGCTGCCTGAAGTCAATTTTTGCTCAGAAGAACTGTTCATTCCATTTTTTTTGCTTAAGCAATCACCAGAAAACTCTTGTATCACATCCCCAAAGGATTTTTGCAAGGTTACATTCTATGTTTATCTATAACTGTGCAACAACAGAATTTTGGAATTTAAAGGAAAAAAACGAATTGCCGCTTAATATATCCAGTGATCTGGAACAAAATGTAGTTGAGTTTTTTTTTGGGCACAACTTTCAAATGAGAGAGTCTTTCCTGAAATTCCCTAGACTCATGCAATCACAGGTGCCATACTTGAGATGAACTATCAAACTGTTGACAAGTTTCTAACTAAACCCTCCCATTCATGGCAATCCCTGAATATTTAAACAATAACTCTTTCTGTTTCTCATCATCTTTAAAAGTATTTGGTCAGTATAGGTTGTGATTTTTCAATTTTTACTTATTGAGAGAAAACAACAGCACGTCTGTAACAATTAATTATCCTCAAAGTACCAGTAATTCCTCCTACACAGCAGATGTCAACATACTCACATATTGCCTGAGGAAAAACTACTTCCGGTTCAGACTGGGTTTTGGCCAATCACCATCGATTTAAAAAATACCGGGGCAAATAACATACTTCTATGGAGTGTGTTTTAATTTTAAACAAAACGAGGTGATAATCAAACACAACCACTCTTCAGAGCAGTTTAGCATAATTTACCCACATTCCACAACAGGTAAAAAGTTTGCTGTCTACCAATAGCGAGATATAAAGCTTTTTAAGATAGGTTCAGCTCAAGCATGTGAGACCGCTAGCATTGTAGCTCGCTAGCTAGCATTGAAACACCGCCGTGCATTTATTTCCACTGGAGGCTAACTAGTAGCATGCTAGCAAAACTAGGCGTTATTGTTATAAACTGTCTAAACGTGTAATTTTCTTTGTTTTTTTCAGTTGGAGTGACTGGAAATATTTTACTAATGGCATACTCTCGTTGTCTCGTATAGACTATGCTTGTTTTAAATTCTTTACAGGATAGCTTTCTACTAAACGCTACATGCGCGCGTTGTATCTGTCCTGGTTTGTCATCTGTCAGCTGTTATTAGAGTCGTCAATGACATATCTAAATGCAGTTTTATTAAGATATATACTATTTTGTACCATTGAAATGTTTACTTTTAGCCACTGTATACTGACTTTTGGAAAATAATACACTGTAACATGTTTTATTGTAGTGTTAAACAGTATGTCTTTCACAGGTTTCAATTAGCAGTTCAGTCTAATTGGTTATTCAGAATTTTAAACTCCAGATTTGTACAAACTCCGTTTTTGCTTCTCATTCCTTAATTTTGTTTATATCGACTCATTTCTGTAAACCAGTGTTCTTATTTCCCATTTTCCGGAGCCATGTTACATCTACACATGATGTACTGTATATAAAACTGAAATGAGAATGAATCCAATTTAAGTCCAGCTAGCATCACTCAGATATGGTTACATCTGAGTCCCAGTCTCTCTCTTCCTCCTTCTCTGTGCAGCGGTATGGATGCAGAAGGTTTCGGGGAGCTTCTGCAGCAGGCAGAGCAGCTGGCTGCAGAGACAGAAGCTGTGTCCGAGCTGCCCCATGTTGAGAGGAACCTCCAGGAGATCCAGCAGGCTGGGGAGAGGCTCCGCTCCCGCACCCTGACGCGCACCTCCCAGGATGCAGCAGACGTGAAAGCGTAAGGAATATTTATTTGTCACTTATCTGTGTCCTTGGGTTATTGACACAAAAGTACAGCAGAACCTTTATGTACGATTGCCTAAACATACACATTTTCCAACATCCGAAGTAAAAGTCGAACTCATAGAAAACAATATATGAAATGTAAAAATAGATAACATAAGTTCACGTAGTGAAAGTTAGAGTAAGTTAGGGTACGTCCTGTATCTCAGTCTCCATTTCTTCCTCAGTTCACTAGCCTCTGAGGTAAAGTGCCAATAAAACCCTCTTTTTATTGATTATTTCTTTATGATTTATTTATTTTTATATCTCTCTTATGTAATGCATTTGTTTTATTGCTATGTGTAATTATCTGCAGTATTTATTAAGGAGTTATCGTAGTTTTTTGGGGCTGTGAAACGAATTATAGAAATTACAGTGTATTCTGATGGGAATTTTTGAACCAACATACAAATATTTTAACATACGAGGAAGGTCCTGGAACGAATTAAATTTATATGTATAGGTTTTACTGTACATTCCTAAGATGACCATACAAATAAATAACTAAAAGCGTTTGTTTAAGAAATATGTAGGGCAGGTTTCTTAAATCTAACATCTTTTACTTATTATTCTGTCATTGGTTTTATTTTTCATCTAAATGCTAAAAAAGCTTATGCATAAAATCCATAAAGATAAACATTGTGCAGTTTTCAGGATTTTAAGTGACAGAAGACCTCTTCTGCCCCCTAGTGGTTGTCAAATGTAATCGCTACATTTGTCATTCATTTTTGTATTAACAATCTTTCTTTTATCCATCAGGTCAATCCTCCTTGGTTCCAGAGGTTTAGACATCTTCCACATTTCTCAAAGACTGGAAAGTCTTAGTGCTGCTACCACCTTTGAGCCCCTGGAGCCGGTCAAAGATACTGATATACAGGTACAAATTAAATATAACTAAAACTAAAGGCGTAATAGCAAGCTGCTGTGTGACCAATGAGAGGTTTATTGTGCTTCGGAATTTTAAAAAAAGATTTAAACTCCTGAATTAATTTATGTAACTTGTCTTTTTTACAAGTCTTCTTTCAGTGAAGAAAATTGGCTTTTGTAGTGGTTTCTAAAAGACAGAATTGTGGCAAAGTGAATCCTCTCAACAGAAGTGACATCTTCTCTGAAACTGAGAAATTACATTGTATTTATTGAGTTATTTTATTTCAGTTTCAGCCAGATTGATACTGTTATCACAACTATCCAAAATGATCAAAATGGCTTTGCAACATTTAATTTTTTGGGCACTTGTATAAAAACAGATGGATGCAACTGACAGGATTGTTTGACAGCTTAGTCATTGATTGTATTGGTTCTATTTAAATGGTTTGGTCTTATTGTCATCAAAGGAATGGGAAAAAAAGAGACAGAAACATTATTTATTTCCCCCTATTTTTAATCCATCGAGGTGTTTTACTTGTTTTCATTCTGTGTTTAACACCTTTGTTCTACAGAACTCGCTTCTGGTCAAAAGGGGGAAAAAAGACACGCTAATCTGCACTTTTTATTTAGAAACCATGTCACCGAGTTTGTAATTCATACTCTTAGATGTCCATGTCGTACGTTGTTGCGGTACATGCCCACAGACATATAAACTGTGAAATGGATTTGGAGTCTATAAGTGGTTAAGAAACGGTGCTGGAATGTGCTGCAGAAGAGATGTTTCATGCCCATAGGCGAGGATTAGCTCTGACCGGCCGGTGCCAGTCTATTGTTTTTCCAGTCGAAAACCATTTAATATGCGTGGAAATGGAGCCTCAGGAACTAGGAAGTACCTATTTCTGAGGAGAGGTGGGAAGGTGTGTTGGGCCGTTGGTTAATTATTAGTTCTGATTGGATTTGCCAGTATTTTGTTTTGAAGCTTCCTCTTTTTTGCCTAGTCATTGTAGAGTATTGATTGTGGCAAAAAATAAATGATAACATCTGTATGCCCCCCTCCCAGCAGGTGGAGCCTGATACAGATAAAAGATTTCCTACTAAATGCTTTTTTGAAAAGGTGTAAATGAAACTGTTACTGTTGGCTTGTAGGAGTGGATACACATTAATCGGTGTAAAAGTACAACATTGTATTGATTGTTCCCATAGAAAAGAGAGATGTAGCTTATTCCTACATGTCTCTAGTACATATATGTAATAGATAGATAGATAGATAGATAGAGATAGATAGATAGATAGATGGATAGATAGATGGATGGATAGATAAATGCATATATAGATAGAGAGATATCTATATATACATAATCCTTCTGTTATTTAATTGAAATGAATGGTTCATACAAAGTGTTGTTTAACACTCTGCTCCCATCTCTGGTAACTCAGCTTTTATTTCCTGCTTAACGCCCTTTTTATACCTGTCACTCATCCAGCTGCACCTCCTCATTGCTCTCTATCCTTTTTATCCTTTGCTGTGACACAGGTTTAACACTATTAATGTATAGCTCTGCTTTTTTTCCTCCTTTTGCTGGCCAGCTTAGCATCTTTTACATTTTCTTCTGGGTCTAATGGACATCTCCTTTATTCTCCGTGGTCAGCCGGATGTGTACTAGCCGGGGTGGGTTTGACAGACTGACTGGAAGAGCACTTAGCTCCTGACAGTGTGTTGGTGAAAACAGCACACACACACAGAGGCTATCTCTGCCTCGCTGCCGTGGTTTAGTTTTCCTTATTGGTCTATAGGAAGACGATGCTTTGCAGAGTTGCATTTCAGAAGATGTTATATAGGAACTATATATATATATCACTGGTAGTTCAGAGACATAGTCACGGCTTCATTTAAAAAGAAAAAAAAACAGGTCTGGAGTGCACGGCCAGTGTTTAATAGTACCATATAAATATATGTGCGTGTGTGTTATATATATATATATATATATATATATATATATATATATATATATATATATAATCCTCGTTATTATTTTTCTTATAGATAGTTGTCTAGCTCATTATAAAATAAGCAAATCCTTTGCGTGCTGAAATAATGTCGATGGTTTGCAATCCGTTTCCCATTTAGTGCTGAAAAAAGCCATTACGCCACAGAATAACTGTATTTGGTTTAGGTCAGAATGTCCCAGGGCATTATTGTTTCACATAAAATTGATAAATGAATGCAAAACAAACCATATTAGAAACAGAAAACAATGGAGCTCAATAAATATCTTTTACTAGTCTAAACAAATAGAATAAGAAAGGCATACCTTTTTCTACATTTCTCATTAGCCTCGGCATATTAAAACTAGTTGGCCAGACGGCTTATTAGTCATTTAACAAGCCTTCTTCGACCATATGCTGAGTAACGTTTTAATAAGGATCATCATTTTGCACACTATTGGCTCCAATTCCAAACTGTGAGTAATGGTGAGTCCATTCTAGCTGCTTGTGTTTGGCTCAATGACAAGGATCTAGAAAATAAATCGGATGCTTATTCAGCCAAAATGAACAAAACGACCGGGAAACTCAGTTCAGGAGGGAGGGCTGATCCAGTTTCTGCCCTTTAGTCTGCATCCCCCCTCCCTACAGATCCCTTTTCATATCCTGCTGGAAACTCTGAGTCACTGAACAATAACTAGTACACTGAGGAAAAAAGGACAGAAATCTTGAAATAGATAAGAAGACAACTGCATTAAAGAAAATGTCATGCTCTGCATTACAGAATAATTAGCCTCTGCCTCCATAATCAGTCATTTTGGTTATTGTTGTAATAAATCTGAAAGGCAATAAAAGAATCATACTCATGTTGGATAGAAGGAGATGAGATGGAGGAATACTGTTACGGATTTGAGAAATATCAGTAATTGATAGAAACAAGTGAGTTTTTTTGTTGTTTTTTTGTTTCTAGAGAACAAGAACAAAATGTCTTTGGTTTCTAAAGCCTGTGTTGGAATGAACCTTGATCCTTTTTGGTTTTATGTGAAACACATTAGCTTCCGTCCACAAATCGAACCACCCCCTTCACTCAACACCGAATTCAATTTAACCAAACTGCCCATCAGTCTTGCACTTAGTCCATTTCCGGTTGTGGAAGCAGGAAGGGGGAAGAGAGGCCCTGGCATCCCCTCCTCCAACAGCTCCTCCGGGGGCATCCCCAGATGCCTGTATGGCAGATTGGACATAAAAACAAAACGCAAAAAAAAAAGAAACGGCTCAGTCCAAAGTTGACTGCAGGTTATATTTTACTTAAGAAATCCCTTTAAGAAGCCAACTGTTTGGTACCCAAACTGTCCCAGCTGGTTTCTGCCAGTGATGAAGACCAGCAGGGCTCCTCTGACCATTCCACTTTCAAACGCATGGCAAAGAATATTAAATTCATTTTTTGGACGCAGAGGTTTTTACTGGTCTGTGGGGGTAAATAAATACTTGTGTCTAACGGCTTTACTTCCATTTTAAACAGCGACTACAAATACTGCACTATTTTCCCTTCATGATGAAGACCCTAAAACTTTTCAGGCTGTCCATATGACAGAAAACAGGGATCTTGAACTCAGCTGTCTCGCAGGTTTTAGATGTTTCCCTGCTTCCACAAACCTAACTTAAATTAAATAGATGTCTTCAAAATAATTTTAAGTTCTTCATAAATTGGTCGACGGTGCATTGACTTGAATGTCATCCTCTCGGATCGGCAGTAATCAAACGTCCACTGGTGAGGTTAAAGAGTCCCGTCAGTGTCTGAGAGGGAGGGAGCACTGACCCACCACTCAGGAAATATGAAATATTTAGTTTCTTTGTGCTTTTAAATGTGCCACTAAAACACCTGAAAAGAAAAGCAAATGCTGCCAAATCCTGGTTGCTGGTGTGAAGCATTGATGCAGGTTAAAACATTTAGTTCCTATTCTTAATAATGTTGAATGAAAAAAGAGTATAGCTAAGCAATTTTGGATTATAATGCCCAGCATTATAAGAAATTACACTCTCTTATAAGCATTAAAAAAAGGTGTTCTGTTCATTTTGGCATGATATTTTCTTGCCTGAGATGGCAATAAAAAACTGTCTGTGATTCATTAGAGTTTATTATTAAGAGTGCAGGGGACACAGACTCCGGATTTACTGTGTATCTGTCATATCAGGCTGAAAACCGATCGGCTTTGTAAGGCTTTGGGATCAGTTTTGATGCAGCTTATCAGGCAGGTGTGTCCCTCCAAACAGGAGGCCTCCATCTGCCTCTGTCTGCAGCGTTTTGCGGCTTCGCTCTAAATAGCGATTGGAGTGTGGGGGTTCGACAGAAGAAATGCAGATATGTGGCTTTAATTTCTAAATGTATGCGTGTTTGTGCATGAGTGAGCTGACACATGCATGCACAGCCTCAGTGGGCAGCGGTGTGTGAATGATGTGCATTTGACTTCGGTTTAGAGAGGATTTCTACAGGAGGCTGTATTTAAGGCCAGATTTAGATTTTTTAATGAATATTAAATGCTGAACAAATAAGGAAATGTTAATATAAAGTCATCCTACACACAGGAAGAGTAGTTATAATCCTATAGAAATTCTTTCAGCAATAGCTACAATTGCCTGCTCATCAGGAATTAATCGAATGGAAGAGTCTGATATTTTATTGTTTTGTTTGTTTATTGGATTGTGTTGGGATTTTTCTTATACCTTAATTTAGAGTTAACATTACATAACCTAAACTAATCTTTTATTAGTTTAGGAAAAAACCTGAAAAGGCTATTTGCTACTAATTTCTTGTTCTTTTATCTTTGGTCGCCCGTGGAGGGAATTAAAAAAATGTGGAAATAATTTAGATGTACGTCCACAGACACATATAAATGAATGTTTGTGATGCTGGCAGAGTTAAATGTTCGATGTCTTGATCTCTCAATGTGCGGTTTGTTGCTTTTGAACCGTCAGGATTTCCCTATGCTATCTGTAGCTGTGTCACATAACCTCAGAAACATGGAAAGGTGCAAATGACAAAAAGAAGACGGAGATTTTGCGAGATGAACAGAGAAATTGAACTGGAAATGCAGAGTGGAAAGCAGCGGCGATAGAAAAATGGCGACCGGCTAGGTTTTTTTTTCTTTTTTCTTTTTTTCTCCCCACCTTCGTGTCCTCATCTCACTTTTCCATCTTCCTCTGCCCCCTTTCTTTCTCCCCTTTTCCTAACCTCTCTTTCAACTCCTGCTTAATCTCCCTATTTCTTTTACATTAGCATCTTTCTTCTCTTTCGTCCCCTCTGCAATTTACATTCTGCCTCTCCCTCTTTCTGTTCTTCTGCCTACCCAGCCTCTTACTTACACACATATCTCTCAGCAATAATGGCTTGCATTTGGCGGATGCAGTTGGCTGAGCCCAGAGCATCTGCTGAGATAAATGAACACTCCTGACATAGCTTCACAGGATAAGTGTGTGTGTGTGTGTGTGTCTGTTCTCTGCACAGACTCCTGTGGTGTGTTTGCATGTCCGTATCTGTGTCAGTTACTATTGATCGCAGCCATATACAGTGTGTGCCTGCGCCTACGAGTGTGAGTCCGTGTGTGCGTGGCGCACATTTGTCTGCACGTGGCTGCCAGCATCCTCGTCTCCGTTGGCCTGCGTATAAAAAAAAAAAAAAGAATTAAAAAAAAAAAAAGCAGCTATATGTTGCGTGTCTCTGTGTGCACAAAACTTCAAGTGGAGATGTGTGCATAATGTGGCTGCTTTGTGTGCGCACGCCATAATTGTCAGCCTTCATATAGGAATCCCCCCCACCCACCCCCCAACCCCCTCCATGTGCTTCCCAAACCCTTCATTAACTAAACATGACCCTTAAGAGCATGATTAGCCTCATTTCAAGACAGGATGTCGGAAGCCATCATCCGAGGGGGAAAAAATCCATTACTATAATTGCATTGAGCTGAGGGAGGGAGGAGAGAAGGAGGGAAGAAAGGAAGGATACATAGATGGATAAAAAAGGAAGAAAATGATTGGAACTAAGGGAGGGGGGGAGGCAGAGGGCTGTCAGAGTCGCAAGGATGAAGTGAAGGAAGGAAAGTGAGGGAGAGAGAGAGGATGGAGAATGACGGCTGGGAGTGGGGGGGGTGGCGGCTGATGGTATGAACGGGCATTCTATATGAATCTATACTACCATCTCATGGATTCCCCCCGTGTCTGAACTCTCAGTTGGTACAGCCCTCCGACAATAAAACCACCTCCAGTTAGTCTTGATGTGGCACTTTCACTCGGTTCTCCGGCTCGCATGCAAGTGTCTCTGCCGCTGTCAGAGGAGGGGAGGCTGCAAGCCGACGGCCATGCCGGCTCCACAGGGCACGGGGAACACGCCCCGGCATGGCGGCCTCCGCCACTGCCCCCGGCCTGCCATAGAGACACAGCTGGACGGAGAGGTGGAGAGGCGGTGCAGGTCTCCAGCACTGTCAAAGCCCAGATTCTCGGGCGCTGACAGGGAGATTTTGAAAAAAAAAAAAAAGAAAGAAAGAAAAAAAAAATGTATTTTTGAATGACTTTTTTTCACCTCTCATCTGTCTGTCGGTCTGCCACGCAGACCCGAAGGCTCTGAGCATGAGTGAGTATAGCCCACACACACACACACTCACTCACATGTCTGTGACACTTTTTTTGTCACCTGTCTGTCTGACTTCATGTGATCCTATGATGCAGCATCATGTGTGGACGTCCATTATTTGTGCCAGCCGGGCGTCACATGATTTTAACGCTGTTACTGCCGCATGAATTTGAACACGAAGATTCGATAAGTCGTGATAAATTTCTGTGTGGAATTTTTGCTACGCAGGAAGTGAAAGATCGAAGGGTGGGGTTTGGCTTACACATATACGCTCACCAGGGCAGTGGTCAGCTTACTGTGTCATGTCAGATACCTCCTACTTTTGCATTCACAATGACTTGCAAAGCTAGCTGGGCTCCTTCCCTTCACATTTTAAGTGCTTTTTGGCTTTTTCCTCAAACAACTTGAAGACTCGAGAGCAGGTGCCGAAAAAACAAAAAAAAGAAAGGTCTTATAGCCCTGAAAATATGATAAAATAGCTTTTATCGCACAGGCGTAGGCGTTGTGTGTATGTCTATGTGTGTGTGTATGTGTATAATGATGAATGGAACGAGGGCTGGTGTGCAAAATCAGAAAAGAAATGTACGTATACATTTTCACACAGATATTCGAATAGAATTACTTCTTTTATTGACCAGATTTAACTTGAAGTTATATATATATATATATATACGCATCTATTATCATTGTAGTTTTTCTTTTTTCTTTTTTCTGTCTTAATATCTAGTGCTGATGTCTGCGAACTGGAGTCTTTAACAATGTGGTATTTCCATAATCATCAGGCGTTCATTTCTGTGGCTGTTCCTGCTTCTGCAGAAGCTTCTGGGCTGTCTGGCCAGCAGGCTGTGGGTTTTCACAGTGGGTTGCAGAACGCTCAGGATACACAATACAGGGGTGGGGCAACTAAAACGTACATCCTTACCAGTCGCCTGGTCCTGGATTGATCCCAGAGCGTGACGAGCGCCAGCCTCTCCCCAGATATTTGGGATGAATGCCTCGGTTTGCTGAACGTGACCTTTGAGAACGCATGGAGGCATTGAAACACTGTGTTCGGTTTGTGGGAAATGCTGGTACAGTTTCTTAGTCTGAAAAATACGCCAAGTCTGTCAGCTTTTGAGGTTGTCAAAAAAACCACGTAGCAACGGTGGTCCCAGGGACGGAGGCGTAGTTCCCACCGACGACAAGACTAGAAATTGTGTTAGAAATGAATAAAACTGGGCAGTTTCATCAATCAAACACAATTATTTTGCTAGAATGTGATTATTTTTTTCCATTTCTTGTACAAAAAAATGAGGTTATTCGTAATCAATTAAAATAAAAGGCAAAACTAGCGTGCCAAAAAGACGTTTTCTTTTTAACTGAGAGGTATTAGTAAATGGGAGTTTTGGCCACCCCCGTCTGCCAAGTTGTCAGTATATATTTGGCACTAAAAATGGTGTATAGGCAGAGTCGTTGGCAGTGCAAATGCAGCTGCCACTGGGCAACAAAATGACAGCTCCCCAGCTTTTCTTTGAAGCAAAAATGCTGAGGCAACTTCCCTCAGGTCTATATGGGTTTTAAACCGAGCTGCTCCTCCCCACCTCCTGCCTTTTTCTGGAAAAGATGTCGGCCTCATCTCCCTTTCTCCAATTTGCTGGAACGGTGAGAGCCTCTGCCATGACTAATACGGTCTCCTGATTGTAGATATGCAACATTAACCCATTCTTCTCCCTCTCTTCTCTTTTCTTCCTTTTCATTTTTCCAGTGCAGCTCTCCAGTGAGAGTTGACCTGAGCTACTCTTTGGTTTGAGTGGTTAAATATAGACCTATTCTCTGCCTCTCCTGAGAACAAGGGAGAGAAAGGATGAAAGACGGAGGGTGGGGAGGGCAGAACAGATGAAGGTACACTAAGGGTAATAGGGGTAGATTTAGATCATTTACCAGGAAAAGGATGCTTTCATTTTCATGCCACCCTCTAAAGACGTGTGGCTGCTCTTTCCTCCCTTTTCTTGCGCAAAGCACCAGGTTAACTCCAGCCAATAAGCTGCTTTCCTCAGTGACCAAACACGAGGACTCACAAAACCAGATTTGCCACCTGTGATTATTATTATTTTTCGTGTGTGTATGAACTCAGTGGGAGCGGCTGATGTCGATGTGGACCCAGGTCTGTGCGCGCTCTGACTTCCTCCCTTCTCAGTTGTCTGGCCGTCACCTGCTGAGGTTCCCTCGATGCCGCAGTAGAGAGACAGCGTTTGACTGGAGAACTTGAGCTTGAAATAAAGAGACGAAAGCCGCTGACACTCCACCATATTTGCCTCATACATTCAAACCCTGTTCGGCAGTCTGCCGCTGTCGTGGTGGTGTGAGATGCACTGAACACAACAGATGGCCTTCTCATGAAAATACCAGATCACATTTGCATGAATGAACACAATCGATCATTTATTGCAGTCATTTTCAGTCTGAATGTCAAAATTCCACATTGAGTCAGATCATATGTTGTTTTTACACTCTTTTTTTAGACCGTGTGTGAAAAGCAGCATTTCCTAAAGCTGTGTTCCCTTTTAGTCTGCGCTCGGCGTCACATTCAGCTCTTTGTGGTTTTAATTTGTTCTTCCGTCGGCTCGGAAAGGATGAGAGGAACTCTGACAGACAGGTGAGGTCTGAGAGACCGAGACAGAAAGCCGAGGCAGAAATGAGACTGAAGTAGGCGCAGCAACATGGATGCTCAAAGGAGGAGAAATAAAAGGAGGCGAGGCGGCCAAGTGCACCCACATCTCTGCCGAGCAGCAGAGTCTCAGGCTGGCTCACATAAAGGCCCCGTCTGTAACCAGGTGCCTCTTTTCCACACTGAAACGATCCCACATGTTTCAGATGAAAAGATAAATGTCAAAACTTAAATTGATATGCCTTTACCTGACATGTGGGGCAAACTTTGTCCACCCTAAATGGCCGGTGATTACAGAAGATGCTGTGTACATTTAAGAGCCGAAGGACTGTTATACAGCACATGAATGCAGATTGAAAAGCAGCATTTCTGGACTGTGGTGTTGACCTCAAAGTCAGCAAACTATCTAATATTCTACTTTAGGCTAAACGTTTTAAACAAAATGGGGCAAAGTGTTTGCTGTCATTTTTTTCTAACTATTTCTTTTTTTGCCTGTTTGAGCATTTTCAAAAGATGGGAAGTG
This sequence comes from Menidia menidia, assembly GCA_907169785.1. Lineage (NCBI taxonomy): Eukaryota > Metazoa > Chordata > Actinopteri > Atheriniformes > Atherinopsidae > Menidia > Menidia menidia. Next base: position 16,404,918 of record CAJRST010022223.1, read on the forward strand.
TGTCCTTATTTACAAGATTAGATTTTTTGATCAATTAGTTATACAGTGGCAATAATGTGACAGCTTGATTTTCACTGATTGATATTCACTGTGAGAATTTTGTGGTTTTCTCCATTTTACAGTGTGAACTTACTGTTAATAGAGCAAAATTATCTGTTTTAAGAATCAGTACATTATCACATTTATTAGATTCATGACATGACTTTAAACAATTTTTTTTTTTTTATCAATTAAACTGTCCTCTAACAACCACAAATGTATTTTTTTTAACCTTATGACTTGAACTGAAAAATGTATTTTTTTTAAAGGTGTTTTCATTAAAATATTAGTTTGGTAGCTTGATTTTTGTTTTTTACTGATGTTTAAAATATGTTTTAGCTCATGTGTTTTAGCTCCCATTCTTTTTCTCTGCCCAAAAATGAAGTCAGAAGTCCGTCTTAATTTTTGTAACATTCTCACCCGTATGCTTTCCGTTATGCTTTTATCTGCTGTGCTTTCACTGGATGGCTCATATTGTCCGTAAAAGTAGTTTTTTAAAAATCAGTTTTTTCTAAGGATTATTACTGTCTTAGATGAGGGTGCGCATTTTTTTCAGCAGCAGCCATCTTGAGTGGAAACCAAAATGGAGGCCATGCGATTGCTGTTTCATTGCCTGCAAACAAAGCGTGCGTGCCTCTGTGTGCACTCCACGTCCATATCAGAGAGCAACTGCTAAACATGGCTGACGAGGGAAATAAGAATACAAGATAGGAAATTGAGAGGCAGCGACTGGCTCTACAGGGGCAAACGATTGTGCACCAAACTAGTCAAGATAAAATATCTGATTTCCATCTTTGTCTTTTCTCCCGCCTTGTTGGGCTAACTCTGCCTCTGCCTCCTTCTCACAGGGCTTCTTGAAGAACGAGAGGGACAACGCCCTCCTGTCAGCCATCGAGGAGTCTCGCCGCAGGGTCAGTATTTGCCCGGCCTATTTATTGACCAAAAAAAAAAAAAAAAAAAAAAAAAAAAGGAACTTAATTTGATTCCTGCTGTGCAGGAAACCGGTTTAGGAGACCATCTAGAATCAGCAAGGCCTGAAAACTAATTCCATACAATCTGTACCGATGAAAGGGATAAGCTAAAGAACCAAGGTCAAGATTAGTCAAAGTTTTTAGCACTTTCTTATTTTAACAAATTTCTGGCTTTCCAGCACAGTTTATGAAGATTAGCACTTCACTGTAGTGAACACTTAACCAAATTCTTAAGAGTTTACGCTTGCTGTGATCTGAAAGTCCTTCTGGTTTGAGCCTTTTGGGAGCAGTTTTGAAATGGCCTCCCTGATGTGTAGAGTTAATAGGCCCTGGGTTTAATTAGCTGCCAGTCCCATTATCTCTCCGCTCCCCGAGAGAGGGAAAAAAAAAAGCTGCCTGTGCAGGGGTGGAAAAACAAATGGACTCAGGATTAAAAAGAAAGCAGATGTTCGATGTTCTCACAGATTTCTATCTGACTGCCTTTGCCGGCACATCACAGGAAATGTTCATCATAATTGAGTCTTTGGAGTATGCGTGCAGTCATTCTTCCCTGTGGTTGAAAAACAGTCATCTGCTCACGAGAATATAACAAAAATGAGAAATAATGGTGTTTCCTGAGCTTTGATTAATCTCTGGTCGTGTTTTGACTTTAAAGCTCATAAAAGTTTAAAGCGTTGATTCTTTTGGCAAGTTAACACATTAAACGGTGGCTCCAGTTTAGATTCATGTCTCCCAGAGCTGGAGATTCAATTATCTCGCGTTCCCATTATCTCACTTTAAATTCTCTGTGGAAGGTTAAAATAGACTGTGCTGTGTCCTAGTGGAGTACAGCAATCTTCACGGGGGTCTGCTGCTAAATCCGGTGTGTGTGTCTGTGTGTGTGTCTAAGATGGTTTAGTGTTACATTGTGTACGTGCATGTAATTTGACCTTGACATTGGCATATAAATTGGGAGTTATTTTGCACAAACTTCTCATAAAAATCTTTTCCCTTTGTCATTCCAGCAACTTAATAGAAAAACCCCTTATTTCCAGTCTATGAGCTTATATTAGCACTAGCAGCTGGAAATAAAACTAACCACAGCTTTGGCATTTTGTCGTGGGCTTCATAAATGATTACATTTTTTAAGCCATTCAGATTTGCAAAGAAAAGCTTTCCAGCCATTTTCTCCTCGTATGTGACCAGCTTAAACTTCTGATGATGCTCTGTGTGGTCGTGCTGCTGAAGTGGGAATCTCTTCTAAACATTAGGTTTTATGATTAGTTATGCGGTAATAACTGAGCTAAAAGAGAATTATATCCCAACGAGGAAATCTGACTTTTAAATTATGTTTTTATTTTTTTTATTTTTCATTGCCTGGCCATTACTGCCTCAACACTAAGAAAATAAATCCTTTTTTAAATCCAGGTGTTTGTTCATTTAAAAAAGAAGCTTACAACCCCTGTTGCCACTGTGTTATTAACCGATCAACCAAATATCCAGTCCACCATTCGGTTCAAACAAATTGTTCTTAAAGACTGTGCCTGAAACATAGATCAGTATAACTGCAGATGATGGAGAAAAAATACAGCAGAACCTCTACTTACATTGCCTAAACATACGAATTATCCAACATCCGAAGCGAAATTCAATCAAATATTCGTCTCGACAAGTAGATTCCCAACATACAACGTCGAAGTCATAGAGAAAAAAATTAATTATAAAAAGTAAATAAAAGGGGGGGAGTGGGATCAAATGGGTCCCCCCACGCCGAAATCCTATTTCTAACACATATGATCATTTTCGCTTTCAGACATTCCTGCTGGCTGAAGAGTACCACCGCGAGTCCATGTTGGTTCAGTGGGAGCAGGTGAAGCAGAGGGTGCTGCACACGCTGCTCGGAGCTGGAGAAGATGCTCTGGACTTCAGCCAAGATGTGGAGGTATGAGACCCCCAACAGGGAGCTGGTCTGGGATGAAAGACATCAGTTCAAATGAGGACAACCAAAGAAATGTGAATTTATTCGGGGGGGGGTTTCAATCAAGACATGCTGTCTCAGGCTGTTTGAGACCTCAGATATCACATTTTGCTGTACTGGAAAGCTGGGATGAATTTTCATGCAGCTGAGTCAGTAAATGTATTACTGAAGTGTAAAATTTTATATGGGTTTGTCTTGATCACAATATTAATGTGTATTTATGTCATGTGACTCACTGCTAGGTCAATTTTCTCTTTGGCATAAAATGGTTTCCTTCCAGAAAATCGTCCCATGATCCTCTGTTTCAAGAACAGTGCAAGACCTTAGATTTTTCATATGTGCACACCCAGATTAAAGGTTTCAGTCTGAGCGAGAGCCAGCCGTCTCCTGACTGATATTTTTAAAAGAAGTAGATAGTCTATCAGATAAGCTGGCCCGTGTTTCAGCTGGTCGCCTAAACTCTCCAGTAAAAAGCATCTTATTTTAATTACTTCAGCAGTGGAGGGCATAAAAAGGATTTATTGAGTCCCTCCAAAAGCGTCCATTTTGTATCACGCTTTATCTCAGCCTTGATATGTCTGCTTAATCTCAAGTCTCTCAAATAGATTTCCTGACACCCTCCTCTTTTAGCTGTCCACCCACTCATCTAAACTAACCAAAATAGTTTCATCTAAGACTCACAGATGCTATTTTTATCCTCACTGTAAATAAAATAAGCCTTTCATCCCGTGTGTCATCCCATGGGAGTCACCCAGCTTGCATTTGGCAAAACCCTGATACTCGCTGGTTGAGGTGACCTTCTACTTGGGCTGGAAAGATACTGAAAATACAAATTATTTAGCGGGGGGAAAGGACACATCAAAGATGCTATTGGCACTGCCGACACAGCTGACGGCTCCTGGAGGCTGCTTGAGGCTTCAAAGTGCCGTTTTCTTGTGCAGACGAGCTGCAAAGTCATCTGTGGGCCCTGTCTGTTTCAGCCCAGCTTTGTGAGCGAGGTGACGGCTCCCGGCCGGAGCGCGCTGGACAGTGTGGAGGTGGCCTACGGACGACAGGTGAGTCAGCACCACTTTAATGACCTTAAGCTCAAAAAGGGTTCATTACGCCGCCTAGCAGTTTTTTAAATATTCTGAATAGTTTAACATTGATTTAGGCTTTGCAGAACCTTGAAATATTGATAAATTAGAACCTCTACATACGATTTGAATTCGTTTCGGTATTTACTTCGTATGTTAAATTATTTGAATGTTGGTTCAAATATATATATATATATATATATAAACATTTTTATTACATTTTTATATTTTATATATTTTTTGTATGACTTCGGCGTATAGAAATTTACTTTGGGTGTCGGGTCGAATATTTGATCGAATTTTACTTCTGATGTTGAGAGATTCTACTGTACTAACAGGTTTTTATTGCAATTTTGTTCAAACCGTTGCAATCTGACATTATCTAGATACGAATGAAAATAATTCTATTAGCTGCAAATTATCCTCGCTGGTTTTTTTTAGGAAGATCAATTGAGCTGAAGCTCACCACCTTTGACCAAATGTTTAATTTAGGGGAAACTGTACAGGAAAAAAAGACTAACATTTGGCCTTTTTATGTATGATGTGATTTTTCTTGTGAGCATTCGCCGTTTCATCTTCTGGATTTTCATTTTTTTTAAATAACTGAATAAAATGCCCCTTCTGTGGGTATAAGTTGGACGCAGTTCGTCTGTAAGGCTGCCATCCCCATTATTCGGGTGAAATGGGGTCAAAACAGCCAGGAAATGGCAGATCAAAGATATTGATTGCTCGGGCTGGAGAGAGCAAACCTCTCTCCACCCCCCACCCTCGCCATCCTGTCTGACCTTCTCTTTTCCACCCTCCTTTGCCTCTGATCTGCCGGATGACTCGGGCTTCCTGTCCGACCATGTGCCGACACATCGCATGCGGCGTCATTTGTCTGATTTTTGTCATTTTCTTTGATGATTTGCTGAACGTTTTGATCCTTTTTGTGCTGTTTTTCATTGTGAATAATTTCACTCGGTGGACATAGGACTCTCACAGAGGATGCAGATAAAGCCCTGAAAACTGGCCATTTGGCAACCTGCCTCGTCAACACAGAAAATGATTAAAAAGTCATTTGACTCTTCTTTACTTCTTTTATCACCTCTGCCTCCTTTTAGATCTACATTTTTAACGAGAAGATAGTGAATGGGCACATTCAGCCGAATCTGGGAGATTTATGTGCTTCGGCGGCAGAAAGCCTCGATGACAAGGTAAGAAAGTTAGCCTCATAAGTGGATTTTTTTCTTTACTCAGAGAGGAAAAACCTGATAAATGGTTTCTAACTAGATTACATTTTTTGGGACAAAGCTCAACATTTATAGGGTCATTTAGAGTAATCACTGTGAATAACTTCCCTGTGCAAACCAGAATTTCCGGAGCTGTTGGCACAATGAGGCTTCAGTGGAGGCATATTTTTGTCCCGGGTTTTCTGTAAATTCCTGAAAAAAAGAAGAAAAGGCTGTATTCTTAGCTGCCTGCCTCAGATAGACACATGTTGCATCATCTTGTTTCTGCTGTGAGATTGCAGCAACTGTGCTGTTGTAGAGATGCACCAATATAACTTGAAAGGAAGGCAAAAGGTTAATTTTTCCCCGCGATCCAATTCCAGACTGGACATTTGAATATCTGCTTATTGAGAATGAAAACGATCTTCTGTTCATGCTCTAAAATGTTAAGTGTTTGGTCCTGGATGAGCTATTTGACCAGCCTGGAATCACCCTCTGGCCCTCAGAACGTGTCGGACATGTGGCTGATGGTGAAACAGATGACAGACGTCTTACTGGTTCCAGCCAAAGACACCCTGAAGAGCCGCACCTCAGTGGAAATGCAAATGGCCTTCGCTCATGCAGGTCTCAAATTCCTAGAAAACAGGTGACTGACCTTTTAAAAAAAAAAAAAAAAAAGTTTTTCCTATAACAATTGTCTGATATGAACCTGAGGTTGTGGGGTTTTACTAATCTGTGTCTCCTCTTTGCCAGCTATAAGAACTACACCATGGTGACCGTCTTTGGGAACCTGCATCAGGCCCAACTCGGAGGTGTGCCTGGAACATACCAACTTGTTCGCAGCTTTCTGAACATCAAACTGCCCGGGCCCCTGCCCGGCATGCAGGTAACACACACTCACACAGTGGCTAAAGATAACATGCTCCACCCACACAGCCAGCAGGTGTGGAGCTGTTTTGGAAACCCCGTAAACCTCTGAAAGTCAGATGGGCACCACAGTGGTCCGTCGCCATAACAGTTTAAATGAAATTTTCCCCTCTTTCTTTTAGAATAAGACTTTAAAGATTGTATTTTCCATCCTAACAAATCGTTCGCTCTATAGTTCCTCCGTTTTCAAATGGGTATTGCAGCTACGGTAGCTGTCATGTATGAAGACGTAATGACAACATGACTTCCACATAATTATTATTATAAATGAAGAAAATGATTTTAGCTGATAGAATACTTAAAATACTACACAATGTCCCTTTAAGTTGGTGTAAATGTGTCATAGGATGCACACAAATGGGCTCCACATGAAATAATCTCTCTCTTTGGGTTGATTTCTATTATATTGATGCAAACATGTATTCACAGAACCCAGAAAAGTAAATGTCAGCGTTAACATTTTTTTTAATACTAATTTAAATGACCCTTTTCTGTAACAAAGTGGGTCACTGACGTCATCATCTTGGACATTTCTTAAGGGCTTTCAGAGGTATGCTGTGGGGATAAAATCCTCCTTTAAATATGAAGAAACTAATTAGTTAACTGTGTGTGTCACAGGATGGTGAAATAGAGGGCCACCCCGTGTGGGCCGTGATCTACTACTGTCTGCGTTGCGGGGATCTCAATGCAGCCATGCAGGTGGTGAACATCGTGCACCATCAGCTGGGGGACTTCAAGACCTGGTTTCAGGAGTACATGAACAGCCCCGACAGACGGTGATTATTTGGTCTCATTTGTGCGCATTGCGACGCCAGTCATGTGTGCTCACTGGTGTATCTTTAAAAAAAAAATTTTTTAATTTTTTTAATGACGTTTTTGCTAGACTGATTCAGAAAACCTTATTACAGTCACGTGAATCAGAAAAACATTTTGTGTGAACTTATGAGCAACTGCCCAGTATTTTTTTAAACAAATAACCATAAAAGCAAGGCAAAAAAAATCAATTTAATGAATTAAAATGAAAAATAACAGTCCAGCAACAATGTAGAAAATGAGCTAGATCTACAACATATAACATAAATCACAAAACAAAAAAAGAGAAAACAAAAACACCCTAGAAAGTCAACCTATTTGCCAATCTTGTTCCTGCATCTAATAAAATATAAGTAGGAGGAGACATCCTTACATTTCCAGCAATTGAGCCGGGAATGGGGCCCACACCTCATTGGATAAGTCTTCCCTCCCAACCACCCAATAGGTGGCCATTGAACTCAAAACCCGTATCCAGTCCTTAAAAGTGGACTGAGTGGTAGATTTCCAGTGGTGTAAAGTCATCCTGCACCCTGTTGTCACAGCTAAACGTCACCAAGATTTATGGTATTTGGACATGTGAATGTTATCTGGAAGTAATCCCAACAGACATAATGCAGGGTTTTTGAACCGGTGTATCCTCCATCCCACCAGCCTGTCCCCGACCTCCGAGAACAAGCTTCGCCTCCACTACCGCAGAGTGCTGAGGAACAGCGCAGACCCGTACAAGAGAGCCGTCTACTGCCTGATCGGAAAATGTGACATCAACGATAACCACGGAGAGGTGGCTGACAAAACCGAGGACTACCTCTGGCTGAAGGTACCCGCTGTTACCGTCTTATGTCCGTTCGGTCATTTTTGGTTACCCCTGGCTGCCTGCATCAAACTCAAGTCCCTGATTCTGGTCTGATTCTGGTGCTTAAGGGGACGGCTCCCATCTACTTGAACCCTCTCAAGAGGCTCATTTCACAGCTCGTCCCTCAAGTCATCAGTGGATTGTGGTCTAGCAGAGCTGAACTATGTTAAAACAATCCAGATTGTTTTCAGGTGTTTTTTCCAAAATGGTTGAACGACCTACCAGCTTTAAAAGTCCAAAAACAGCTTTAAGATGGTGGAACGACCTACCAGGCGCTATAAGAGCAGCAGGTCCCTGTCTGTCTTCAGGAAACTCCTACAGACCCACCTCTTCACAGAGCATCTCCTGTCCTAACTCTTGCCCATTCTCTTCGCAGTCCTTGTTGGGGTTTTTTTGAGTGTTTTTGATAAAGTTTCTGTTGTCCCCGCAGTTGAACCAGGTGTGCTTTGATGATGACGGCAGCAGCTCTCCTCAGGACAGACTCACTCTGCCACAGTTGCAGAAACAGCTGCTGGAAGATTACGGTATGGAACTGCTCAGCCCAGAAAAATAAAAACAGACTTTTGCATTACCCCCCCTTTTGGAACGTGTCCAACGACTAACACACTCGGTTATGTTTCCTCATTTCCTCCACTGCTTTGAATTGTCGGTGGGCTGTAACCATCTGTAGTTGTTCCGAACTTAGTTTTCTCCCAATAAGAGTTCAAACAAAGCAGCTGTGGGTTAAACACCCTTTTCCTGAGCTCCTTTACATCGCTTTCCACTTTTCCAAAAATTATTTAAGAAGAGACCGAATCAGCCTTTTCTCTCCCCATAATGTAATTTTCTCCCTCAGCTACACTGTTACTTTTATATTAACATTGGCAGAAAAACTGGATCGGCCATGTTAGTCCATCTCTTAACAGGGTTAGTTTCTTTATAAAAGGACCTGTCTGCTGTGGAGGTGCTTCTCCTTTGCATCCCGTGCTGTGATATTTATTTTCCTGCACTTGAATTATTCATATTCCCAAACGCCCAGCACATGGTGGGGGTCTACTCACAAATTCCTGAATGCATACAGAAATTATTGTCAAGAATGAAAGAACAATGCTGCGTTTAGACACACCCACAAAAACCTCAGTGTGTCCTAACACACGACGAGAAGGCAAATTCCTAAAAAGACGAGCGAGGAGAGCCAAGCAGCGAGGTGCTAGGAAAGCAAAACTCCGCTGTTAATTCTCATTTCAAACTTTTCTTTGGTTAGCTTTGGTTTGCCTGAATGATGAAACACAGGATGCGCTTGAATAATTGAACGGCTCCGAGGCGAAAAGCTATGAATATTTCAACTTTGTGTCTCAGCATTTGAGTCGCAGGCAGCTTTGGATACTACAGTACCCGTGAACCTCAGCAGCTGTTGCTAAGCACAGCCAGCCGAGCGTGACGCAGAGATTTGTCATCGTGGGCAGGGACAAAAGTTCGGTCGATTAATGGATTTTGCCCGGTTTGTGAATTGATTTTTAAACCCCCACCCGATAAAGAAAGAGCAACAGAAGAGCTTATCTTTTCTGAGTCATGAGAGATTTTTTTTTTCACCCCCTGCCGAAAACGAAATAAGCTGTCTCGCTCTAGACTTCATCGAACACCTTCTGGTAGTGGCTGCAGAGGGAGGTGGGGGGTGAGAGTGGAAACCAGGTCGTACGGAGCACAAATGCCTCCCGGCTGCCTGATCCCACAGAGTTGCATGTCCTTGATATCTCAGAGCAAAGAAGTCACCGAAAATGCACGGAGGGCCCATTTTTAGACATTTATTCAGTTTATGTTTATGCCTTTTATCCAAAGCGACTTACAAAGTAGGGGAGCACCGAGAGCTGAGGGTCTCTTGATCTGCAGTCAAATGCTACCCAGGAAGAGAGGTGGAGGCAGTTGCATAAAAGCTGGACAGTTTTATGGCATCCCATCTCCCCTCAGACTCTGACGCCCACCCCCCCCAACATCGATCCAAAGCAATGTACCCCAAAAGCATTGTGGAGGCAGAAGGCATTCCCGGGCAGAGTTAAATTCAATTATATTTCTATACCTCCAAAGTACAACAGTCATCTCACAGCCCTTTCCAAACAGAGCAGGTCAGACCGGACTCTGAAGTTATTTAGAAGCCCAACAATTCCCACCAAGAGCAGCACTAGGAGACACAGGGAAGGAAAAACTTCCTTTAAGAGGCAGAAACCTCGAGCAGTGCCAGAGATGGGGGGGCAACGGCCTCGGCCGGAGTTGGAGGAAAGAGCAGTTTTCCCCTGAGTTTGGACCTTTTGGTGGGCCTGTGCTGCCTGGTCCAGATAAGGCCGCTCAGTGTCTCGTCCCCCCTCGCTGCTCTGCGGGAAGTCCAGCCCGGAGCCTCCTTCTGTTCCCTCCGCGCCGCTCGGCCGCCTCGGACGTCTGGTTCCTCCCCGTCCTCCATCTTGCTTCCCAGTGTGACATAAAGCCTAAAAACCTATCTTGGGTCCCCTCACATGCTGCCAGCCCCATCCGCTCCTCTTCTCTGTCACTCACTCGCTGCATGCCTGTCCTCTCCTTTTATCTTTCATCCCTCGTTCCCGTCACACGTGCGCGCTGGTCCCTTTTTCCTCCCACAGATTTTTGTCCCCTTTAACGTGCTCCCCTTGCATTTATATTTGTTCTTTGTCATTTCTTGTTGCACACTCTGCTGCAGCCCCCCTCCCCCACCCACACGCTCCTATCGCACCTCCTTCATCCTTTTCTTCTCTTCATTGCTCCCTCTCTCTCCGCCTCTCTCTCTCCCGCTCTCATGCGCTCTCGCTTTTTGAACTAAAATGCTGTAAGTCTGAGATAAGGCTATAAAATGGCTGACATGGTCCACCCTGCTCTACTCCTCAAACTTCCAGCCAACAAGAGGATTAAGAATTGTAATTAAAAAGTAAACTTGATGACTAAGTACCTGCGCTCTCTCACCATTTCTCAGGGAATAAAAGACAACATATTCACACTGAGAGTAAAACTGGGTCTGTAGCTTTCGACGTTGAATAAAATATATATATTCTGCCCTGAATATTATGATGAAAACACCCACACAGGTTGTTTTAATGCTTTCCACTAATTAAAACTGTGTTCAGGTGGTTTAATTAGAAGCACATCCTCTGTCTTCTCGCAGTTCTTTTGCACCTATTCAGGTCAAAATAGTAGAAATTTCTCTTTACTTTTCAGTTTATCGTAAAGTTCTGTCAAATTAATTAAGATTCATCTCAAATGAAACAAGGGTGAGGCTTCCAGGTGATGCTCACAGTTATTTAAGGCCGTTATTGTAATGGCAGTAAATTATTACATGTATATCTGTCCACTGTTTTTGTTTTCAAGTAGAGTGTTAAAATATACTTGCTCGGTTTTGTTTTATTTTATTTTTTATTACCACCAAGAAGTTAGTGAATAGTGAGCATAAAAGGTGCAGCAAAGAAAAGGACATATTTATATAGCAGCTGTTGAATTTACATTTAAAATGTGGTGGAAAGTTGAACATTAAATTAACACTTAAGTTGTCAGTTTGTTCCACTGAAAGCTGGAAATTGTGCCAAAGACACACAGCTGGTTAATCACAGTGACTTACGGCAGATTTCCAGTTTATTTGGAGTTCCCTTTTTCCTAATTAATAGTCAAGCATTCATTCCACAAAGACCAGGTGGGATCATTTAACAGTTTGCTCATGTTTATTTGTTTCATGGTTAATTTTTTAATGAAGAAGCTTGAAGATTTTTAGTAATTAAAAGTTTACAGTTGGTTGAGCAGCGAGGAACAAATAAGAATGCAATGGCACCAAATAGCGCTCAGTCAAATACATTTTTTAAATCCTTTGTTTTGTGGTTTTTAAAGGTCCACAGTGTAGGAACGGTAAAATTGTATTTTGCATTCTAACAAATCGTGCTCTATATAGCCTCATGACAACATGACCTCACATCATCCAGTTTTCTCTGGGGGATGAGGTTTTTAATTAAAAAAATTACAAACTTATGAAGAGAAGTCAGATCATTGTAGAGGTCATTTGACACCAAATGAGGACACATTTATAAATCAAGAAAAAGATTTTAGCCAATAAAATACTTAAAATACTACACAATGTCCCTTTAAGCAGGAATATTTGAAGCTAGACCTCTTCCTGACTTTATTTCCAGGTTTTGGTGGATTTTAGTTTCTTTTCAAACTTCTTGACGGTGTCTTCTTTTCTTCTTCCACAGGCGAGTCCCATTTCTCTGCCAGCCAGCAGCCCTTCCTGTACTTCCAGGTGCTGTTCCTCACGTCCCAGTTCGAGGCGGCGGTGGCCTTCCTGTTCCGCCTGGAGAGGCTCCGCAGCCACGCCGTACACGTGGCGCTGGTCCTGTATGAGCTGCGGCTGCTGCTGAAGTCGTCGGGCCAAAGCGCCCAGCTGCGTGAGTGAGACCCCCCCCCCTCACAGGCTGATCCAGGCTGCAGAGTCCTACAGGCTGAAGTGGAGACAAACTGTCCGTGCTGGTTTTACAGTGAGCCAGGAGCCGGGCGACCCTCCGATGGTCCACCGGCTGAACTTCATACGCCTGCTCATGCTCTACACTCGCAAGTTTGAGTCCACAGACCCCCGGGAAGCTCTTCAGTACTTTTACTTCCTCCGGTTAGTAATCCTGCACTTTAGCTCTCAGAGGCTCCCTTTTGTGCTTTTCCGACTTCTGTGTAGACCAGTGGTTCTTAACCTGTTTTTAGATACCGAACCCACCAGTTTCAGATGTGCATTCACTGAGCCTTCTTTAGTGATAAATGAAATATGATTTTTTTTTTTCAAATTTAAGACATATCTATATGTTATTTTTTACTGGTTCACAAAATGACCTGTGCATGAACATCCCCTTGCTCAAAGAACAAATAACCGTATTACTTTATTCTGGCCCCCGAAAAATATTTTGGCCCATTAAAAGAATTTCAGACCCCCAAAATATTTTTTTTCTATTTTCCTAATGAGAAATAAATTTAGATTAAAAAAAAAAGAATTTAACCTTTTTTATTTTATTTTAGTTTAACTATGTTTTTGTCATTTTGAATCTACAAAATACTTTTTGGGGGCCAGAATAAGAAGTGTTCCTTTAGTTTTGCCGGTGCGAGACTACAGTTGCTCAACTTGGCATGTTTGTATGTCTTCAGTTGAAAAATATACAAAATGATTGTAGTTGTGTTTGTCCTTGATATTCAAGCACGCAGACTCATGACACCATTCATTTATAGTATCGTAATCGCAAATCACAGTATAGTCCACAATAATGGCAATCGCACATTTTCATTAAATCGTGGAGCACTAGTGCTAACCATCACACCTACGTGCCGCCCGCACTGATTGGCCCAGTGGGGCGCGTCATCACCACTTTCCACTGTGTGCCTCCATGGCCGAGGCTCCGCCGAACCCCTGAGACCGCCTCATCAAACCCCTGGGGTTCAGTGGAACCCGGGCTAAGAACCACTGGTGTAGACGTGTTCAGTCAACGCTGATCATTCCTGTAAAGTCTGGGCTGGTAACTCTCTCTCTGCTTCGCTCCACAGCAACGAGAAAGACAGCCAGGGTGAAAACATGTTCATGCGTTGTGTCAGTGAACTTGTTATCGAGAGTCGAGAGGTGAGTGACCCACTTTCACACCGAAGCCCGGAGAAACTGTCCATGTTAGTTAGTCCGAGCCGTGGAGCTCGCTTAATTCAGCTGGATGCATTACCGAGTTCCCAACAGAGAGATGAGGGATTCTCAGATGAGGATGCTCAGTCCTCACGCCAGCAGCCTTTGAGGAGCTTTGGGTCTTTAAAAGGGTCAGAGCTCCACATTAAATGGGCTCCTGTTTTCAAACATAACTCTGCAATTATGAAGACTTTAACTGTGTATACTGCGAAAGCGACACTTTAAAGAGCGTTTGAAGACGCTTTTGGGCCTAAATTAGCTGTAAGACTGAGGAAGTACGTTTTTTTTTGCCCATCAAAGTATGAAATCTTTGGGGTATCTTCATCTGGAGATATCTAACATCACTTAATAATCATACATATCAACCTAAATAAACTGGCTTTACCAGCACGATTGGAAAATTATTCATTTTGCTTCAAGTATTTTGAGAGGATTCTAGGTGTGATAATCCAGATGGATAGATGGTACAGTAGAACCTCTACATACAAATTTAATTCATTCCAGGACCTACTTCGTATGTTCAAATATTCTTATGTTGTTTCAAAGATACAGGACGTTCCTTACTCTAACATTCAGTACGTGAACCTCAAACTAACGTAGCTTATTTATTCATTTTTATATTTTATATATTTTTTCTATGACTTCAAAATTCACTTCAGGTATCGAGTCGAATATTTGATTGAATTTCACTTTGGATGTTGGAAAATTCATATGTTTAGCCAATCGTAAGTAGAGGTTCTGCTGTATGTACAAATAATATTTGTAGTAAGAATGAAGGTGGAGCAGAGCCTGCAGATGGTGCGTGTTACAGAGCAGGTGGAGCCGTTTGTCTGCTGCTCAGTGTGAATTTGATGCTTCCATTCCTGCAGTTTGACATGCTGTTGGGAAGATTGGAGAAGGACGGCAGTCGGAAGGTAAGAAGATCCAGTCTTCCCTTCCCATCCCCCCCCCCTCCGGTCCCCTTATCGCTCTTTGCCGCGTCTTGCATGTTTCTACACAGCCTGTTAAGCGGCGTCGTTCAGCCGTCAGGGATCAAAAACCTCCTCCTAATTCAGCCCTGCTTCCAGAGTTTCCTTACATTTCTCCCACCGCCTGCAGCACTCCGCCGTGTGTGATGTGCGAGGCCTTTTTTTCTCTCATCAGATTCACATGGCTGTGCCTTTCATGCCGCCCACACTCAGAGCCGTGCTGTGAGGCACCTGCACGGCGTCTAATTGAAGCTTTTAGCGTGTTATCTGCTGAGATCTTTAAAAAAAACTGCATGCAGGGTTATTTTAATATGGATCCAGCTTCTCTGCCAGAATCATTATTTTACTTTTTCTTATAATAAATTAGAGCAAAACAACACATTGAAGAATAGGTTGAAAAATTGGGGAAACATAAGAATTATCTTAAAATCCTTTAGTGAGACGACGCAGTTGTGATGAGATTTAAAGCAAACTATCTTTTCTTAGAGATTGGAACAAAATGCTTTATTTTTAGCCTTAAATAGCTTAGCAGCTTTGCTCTTTAAATATCCCCTTAAAAATAACTTGACTAGTATTTAAAAAAAACTTATTTCCCTTTTCTGTTTTATTGTGTCTTTTGCCAGTTGAGGCTAAACGAGGGCGATAATGAGAACACCGGTTAGCTAAAAGATGGAAAATGGCTGATAGCACTCACTCCTATCAGTAGAAGTTAATTTTATGTCAGGAAAAATGTTTTTTCTGCAGCTAAAAGATTAATTTTCTCATTGGAATGAAAAGAAACTTGTTCAAGGGGGACTGAATAACTCTGGGATCTCTTTCATCTCCTCTCCAGCCGGGCGTCATAGATAAATTCGCCGGAGACACCAGAGCGATCATCAGCAAAGTGGCTTTAGAGGCCGAGAACAAAGGCCTGTTTGAGGAGGCCGTCAAGCTCTACGAGCTGGCCAAGGTCAGTGCTCGGCGCCCCGCCCGACGCCCCGCTCCGTGCCCCGCTCCGCCTCACCTCCTCTCTTCCCCTCCTGGTCTCTCCAGAACCCGGACAAAGTGCTGGAGCTGATGAACAGGCTGCTGAGCCCGGTCATCTCCCAGGTCAGCGCTCCTCAGTCCAACAAGGAGAGGCTGAAGAACGCCGCTGTGGCCATAGCTGAGAGGTAGCCGCCCGCCACCCGCTTGCCGCCCCCCGCCCTTACAGCCCCGAGCTGACCACCCCCCTCTGTCCCCCCCAGGTACCGCGCTCAGGGCGTGGCGGGGGACAAGTCAGTGGACAGCACCTTCTACCTGCTGTTGGACCTGATGACCTTCTTCGACGAGTACCACGCCGGCCACATGGACCGAGCCTACGACGTGAGTGGCCCCCTGGGCCCCGAGCCCCACACTAAATGTGCTCCCGCTCTCTGTTTTTAAGCAATTATGAAGACTTAGTCGAAAGGGACGCATTAAAGAGCGTTTGATATGTTTGAAGACGGCTTTGGGCCTAAATTAGCTGTAAGACTGTGGAAGTACGTTTTTGTTTCACCGATCAAAACATGAAATCTTTGGGGAATCTTCATCCGGAAATATCTAACATCACTTAATAATCATAAATATCCACCTAAATAGCCCGTAGGAGTGAGTGTGCGTGGCTATAGATGGATGGATGGATGGATGGGTCAACCTAAATAAACTGTCCAGGCTTTACCAGCACGATTGGAAAATCATTTGTTGTGCTTCAAGTATTTTGAGATAATTCTAGGTGTGATAATCCAGATGGATAGATGGATGTACAGAGGGAGGAGCTCTGTTTGTGTGGAGGACTGACCCGCTGCCTCTGTGCCCCCCCCAGGTGATGGAGCGTCTGAAGCTGCTCCCCCTCCGTCAGGACGGCGTGGAGGAGCGAGTGGCCGCTTTCAGGAACTTCAGCGACGAGGTGCGTTAGCCGCGGAGACGCCGGCAGCTTTGAGTAGACAAACGCTAACAGATGTGGGGGGGCGCGCTCACCGTCTGCTTCCAGGTGCGTCACAACCTGTCTGAAATACTGCTGGCCACCATGAACATCCTGTTCACTCAGTACAAACGCCTGAAGGGGGCGCCAGCCGGCACGCCGGGGCGGCCCCAGAGGACCATGGAGGACAGAGACATGGTGAGGTCTTCATGAGCCACAGACTATCCGAAAAATTGAGCCATGTTAGGTTCCTATTGCTACTCCTCAAATTAATATAAATGTTAATCTTTTGGGGATGAATAAAGTAATCTATCTATTTTTATAGGTACATTTTATATGTTTCCATGGTCTCGCTTTAACTCATTTGAAGCAGCCGCCTGGATGTTCGAGTTTTTGACGACAGCTATCATGTTAAGGATCAGAAAAGAGGAAATAAAAGGATGATTAATGAAGTCTAAAGCCTCCAAATAGTCAATAAGCTTTAGTTGTCAGTGATTTATGTATCATGACACAAATGATTTTTTTTCTTCTGTCAGGCTTTTTGGTCTGTTTTTGTGTTGTTTTAATGCCCTGAAATGAAAACTGCGTTTGTTTGAAAGCCGCCCGCCGCGTCTCCTCCAGCCGCCGTGCGGCGCCGCCCTTTAACCCCGCCCCCCCACTCTTCTGCCCACAGGAGCTGCGCGGCCAGGCCAGAGCCCTGATCACCTTCGCTGGGATGATCCCCTACAACATGGCGGGGGACACCAACGCCCGCCTGGTGCAGATGGAGCTGATGATGAACTGACACACACACACACACTCAGACACACACCGAGCCCTCCAGATGAGGAAGACTGGCTCATTCACTGTCTCATCGTTTTGTTTTTGTTCCGTTTTGTGAGGCTGCCGTGCAAACCGATGTTGTTTCACCCCCCCTGAGTTCCCCTCATCCGTCAGTCTGCTTTGTCCTTTTTGTTGTTTCATATTTGTATCTTTTTATTGATTGGAATAAAAAATAGGTTTACTTTTCAGTTGTCTTTTTGTTTGCTTTGACACATTGAACATCCATCACTTTTTCATTTGACCCGGTGTTTGTTTTGCTGTATTTGATGCTTTAAAACGTCAGACCAACGCTTCTAAAAGCTCCACTTTTATGATTTCACACCCTGCTGGAGCTGCTCAGGTTTGTTGGTCACTTTGGTGGATTCCTTCCACCTTTTAGACGCCGTTACTCATCATCTGCACACCAAAGACCGTGAGTCAGAAGCCCATTTTTCCTTACTCTAAAGACTGGTTGCCCTCATTTTTCTCTACATTTGTGCAAGTTTTGTTGCCTCTGCTGAAGAACACGATATCTGTTTAACTGAAAGTGATGAGACGTGATTAGTGAGATCATTTAGAGAGAAGTTACATAATCTATGCAACCAAAAAAAAACTCAGTTTTTAAGATAAATCTTTATTTGTTGTTTTTTTGTTTTTACTTGTATGTAGGCTTTCAGATCAGAGAGGCTGAAAACGTGGAAGTGTTTCATGTGCCTGCAGGCTGTGGTGACTGAGCAGACGGATGGTTGGACTGGAGGGGAATTTCTGCCTTTGTGTCAGTAGGGGGGGGTTGACGGAGGGGCTGATTTTCCTTTTGGTTTTAACACAAACTTGTTACATTGGATGGAATTTTCCTGTGTGGGAGAACTGGAGGAAGGTTTGACAGCAAAGGTTTAGTACCATAACCCCCCCCCCACTACTTCGATTTTGTGTTAAGTCATCCTGCCCAGAACTCTCTGCCATTGATTGTAGATCTAGTTGATCATTTTAGCTCTCAGAGTGGCACAATCCACCTCATGTGGACGTGCTACAGCAGCCATTTTTGGTGAGTTAGAGGATTACTTTGTCCTCCGTTTAGCAGCACCTCAGCTGAGGTTTAGGAGAAAGCGTCACCCTCTTTGTCCCCTCAGTAACACGCTCTGTCCCTCAGCCTGGCCTCAGAGAACACAGATGGAGGCTCATTCTGTCCGGGCTCCGCCGAGCCAAGTGGCCCCACTTTTTTTTATCCAAGCTTCTTTTTTTCCCTGGGAGCACCATTGTTGTTTGGTACGAGCCGGAATGAGATGGAGGTGTTGTTAGTCAGCATCATGGCCTCACAGAGGGTTCTGGGTTCTAGTCCCTAGTCTGTGTGGTTGGACACTCCAAACTGCCCTTAGGAGCGAGTGTGTGTGGTTGTGTGTCTCTGTGTGGCCCTGTGATGGACTGGGGACCGTCCAGGGTGACCCCGCCTCTCCCCATTGACTACTGGGACCGGCTCCAGTCCCCCCCCGTGACCCCATTAGGGAATAAGCAATTACGAAGATGGATGGATGGATGTAGACGCTGTGGTGTTTGTGTCTCCAGTCGGCCCCCCCCCCCCCAGCAGCAGAGGACGACCTGCCTCAGGTGTGAGTGCCGCAGCTGGTGTTGTGAATCAGGCCGATGACAAACACCTTGAATGAGCCGGCTATTTCACAACACCAGGGTGGTACCGCTCCACTGACGTCGAGATGAGGAGCCCACAGAAGAGATCCCAGCTCCCGACTGCCAGCTGGATGCTTTCTGTGTTTTCTTTCCCTCAGAGCAGCATGTGGACACTCATTTCAGTTGAATACGCACATTTTCTTTTCTTTTCTTTGAATGTCTGCTTTCTCTTTCTCTGAAAACTCATTCTCCATGTTCTAATTTTGCCAATGTGTTAATAAATACTGTCAGCCGGATTTCCTCTGTGGGTGTTTTCTGTTTTCTGGCTTCGAGTTGCAACACCGCACTAAATAAATGCTGGAAAATGTTAAGAAATTTAAAAAGTGAAAGGAAAAAATTAACTAAACATGGTAAAGACAACATGCCACAGTCAGGAAGGTTTTATGTGAGGTTTTATCAACAGATTGCAGGCTAACGGCTTCAGATCTGATTAAATCTACTCAAACCTGCCTTTGAAATCCTGCTCACAGTGTGATGAGATGTGATCAGTTCTGTTTCGGTTCACTAAAAGTTCAGTGGGGTCATGCGCCATCATAATAATAAAACTAGGTATTACCATTTCTCTGTGACTCTTCAGTTAATAAATGTTGTCACCCCCAATCATTTTATTCCCAGAATGTGGAATTATCTCATCTTTGAAGAGGCAAAAGATTTCAAATACCAAGCTAATTCTAGTGTACAGTAACTGGAAACGGTGAAAGCATCACGTGGCTTTGCAGCCCCGAAATACGGTGCCCAGAGGTGGTTTCAATCTATATTACTGCTTTTCAGTATTACAGAGGTTATGTTACCTAATGCATGACGGCCTTCAGTTCTACTCTGCTCAAGATCAAAAGTGTTAGATTGAGTTCAGCTTCCGGGAATTTAAAGATGTCTGTAAGCGATTTAGATCACGGGCTTCAATTTTTTTAGATATGTGTTTCATGAGGATTGTGAGAAATGTAGTTTCTCATTCTGCCAGCTCTCACCTTTTGGGAGATTTTTGACCATCCATTGTCTGCTTTAATGGTCGGCTTTCACTCTGAATGAGCTGCTGCAAAAGCTGCTTCCTCATCGTGTGTTCTGGCTCCAATCAGCCCCATCTGAAGCAGATGGTCTTCACCCAGATAGAGGAAAGAAAAATGGACTCCACCCTCTGGGTGCGAGGAGCTGGCACAGTGAGAATACAGTGACCTACTTCTGATTCCCACAAGACACCAGTTCCCACCCATGGACCAGCCAGAAGAACCCCCCCCCCTCCCCCCTACTCTGACCCGGTGACATTAAAATGTCCCTATTCCTCTCTTCACTCTGGGAATACTGTCTTCTTTTTTTTTTTAAGTAAATCGGTATTCTCAGAGATGGAGCTCTTCAGACATAGTCACCTGTTTTTTGTACTAAAGTGGATTTGTAGGATGGATGATATCTCCTGAGTCACCCCAAAACTCACTTTAAATCGAGCTAGAGTGGATTTTTCAGACGCACTGAAGCACTTTTAGCAGAAAATAGTGACACCTGCTGGCGAATATTGGAATATATAAGATTCCCACAAATGGTTCTCACAGACAATGTGTCATCGGTGACAAAATGGGCAGATTTTTTCTTTAGAATTGGCCTAATTTTGATTTAAATTTTGTTAACAATTCTTTTGAATGTTAATTAGTGAATGAATTAATGAACAATCTTTCAGTTGTCCATAGTAATGACACCAGGAAAATACACACATCAGATAAAATAAATCTTAACAAGACATTGAAAATTAGTGTGTAAATACTCTTTTGTTTTGGTGAACATTTAAACACTAGGGGTGTTCAGTGTGGAATACATTATTATAGCATTATTATTGAGGGCATAATAACCTCTCTTAAACAGTTATTATGTTTTTTCCTACTTTTTGTGGCATATAAAGCACTTTAGATCAGGTCAGCCTAATAAACGAGACACTGACTTGTCAAATGTGGACTGGATTAACCTTCAGGGGACAGAGATATATGGTCATAATAATAATGATAAAAATAATGATAATAATAATACTTGTTATTAAGACAATACCGTTTATAATCTGTTAAATTTATATTCTAGTTATGGAGAACCAATTTACCCAACTTATCCTGATTGTTTTCGTTCTTTTTTTATTCTTTTTATTTTTTCTACAGTATTTATATACTTAAGACCAGAACCAGAACCAGAGAGATCCAGACGTCAACCAATGAAATCTTGTCATCCCACCACATCACCTGGAACGTCCACAAATCAGGAAGTATTTGTTTTTTATTGATCTGGATGTGTTCTCCACTCCATGAAAACAGCTTTCACAAATAACAGATGGATTTGAAAAAGGGGTCTTGGTAACAAAACGATAACCTGGTTCAGATCTGAGTCTGGACCAGGTCCCAAAAAGAAAGGCCTCTTTTCCTAGAGCCAATCAAACGGGACAAACCAGAAGGTGCCTTCAGGTTCAGGCCCCCGGGCCGTGAAAAGGCCCTCAGCTGGAGCTGATTGCAGAGCTGCACGTGCAGAAAAGCACGAGGACACACGAGCGTCCTGTCTGTTTAAAAAGTGCCATTTAAAGTAAAAATTAATCCAAATATTTTGTACGGAAATGAGCATAATGGACGTGAAGGTGGGTATGGGTGGAAGGGCCTGCACACAGAGTTAATGTTTGTTTTTTTGCGCAAATGGAAATCCTTATTTCTCCAATCAGATGGTTCTCGTGCTGCTCCTCGGCTTCACGCGCCCCGGGGCAGCTGGTAAGGAGACAGGGGGCATTCTGTTTGCTCTGGTCTGCTCTGGTTTGCTCATCTCTGCCGTTTTTGCGCAGGACTGTGCAGCGTGGATCGCTGCACTGACCGCAGCAGATGCGTCCTGTCCGCAGACCAGCGGAGCTGCAGGTGCGCCACCGGCTTCTACTCCGATCTGTGCGACAAAAGTAAGCTCCTGCTGTCTTCTCTGATCATTTACAGCTCTTTTATTCGGTCCAAAAATTGGCGTTTAAAGCTACATCTTGATTTGAACTTGGCCAAGAAGTGTTAAAAATACCCAAGTTGTATCCGGATGTTAATTTGATGCTTGTATCCAAATACACATCTGGCCCACTTGGCCTCCCGTAATGAGCATCGTCCTTACAGACACTTTTTCCAGGTGCTCAGGAATTGAATAAAAAAAAATTACATATTTGTGTTTTCTAGAAATCTTGGTGTTTCCTGGTTTGCTCTGCTGATAAATTTGGGTTCCTATACATGTGACAGCTTTGATGGGACAAGGCACGTTTAAGCAAATTGGACCTCATTCAGAGGTTCAAGCGTATGATTGTTCATCAAATTCTTTTTTTAAATGTATTTTTTTTAGATTTGATCCCAGGTAAACCAGAGAATGCAACGTGGATATCTTACTGAAAAATTCTGGGCATATTTTCAATGGGCACATGACACAAAGTGGGTCAACTTGTGAGGCACTTTTTGTATCTGAGGGTCAGACTTTACAAACGTTGGGTCCTGCTGAACCAGCGGTTCACTTCCTGCTTTCCCAGTTTATTGTTTAAGCTCCGGCTCACGGTGAAACCTCGTAAACAGAGTGACTCTTACAAACAAGTTGTTTTGTGGTCTGAAATGGAAGTAAAAATGTGTCCTGGGTCTCAGTTTGAAATGTTTTGGTCTTGTAGGTGCACAGATCCGAGTCATGTGTGGCACTGACCACATGGCCATCAGAGCTACGGAAGACTTTTTCAAGTATCACAAGGTGCCGCTGGAGTCCCTCCATCTACCCAACAAACTGTGTCGCGCTGAGAGAGAGACCATCGGCGGCGTCTCCTTCTACATGTTCAGGGTTTCCAAAGAGAAGTACCTGAGCTGTGGAGGCAAAGCGCTCGCGGTGCGACTCGGCCTCCAACACCTGTGCAGGCACAGAAACCGGCTCCAAACTCACCGTTCTGCTCTGCCCCCCCTCAGAAAAACTCCACCCACTTATCGTATTCGCTGACCGTGCAGTCAGAGGCTCTGGGCACCGGAAACATAATCAGACATTCAGCCATCAAGATGGACTTCACATGCGTTTATCCATACAGGAGAACAGTCAGCCTGCCTTTTCCGGTTTTCCCCGTTTCCAGGTAAGAAAATACTGATCATCCCAAAACAATAATTGCCTCAAAAGACTGATTTTTCGTTCCCAACAGGAACGTGTTTGTTCTGTAGCGTTCTGATCTGGCTTTTCTGTGTTCCCTCCTGTGTGGGCAGTGAGATGGTGATGCAGGTGGATGAGATGGAAGCCACGGTCCAGATGGTTTTGTATTCAGACCACACCTACACGAAGGCCCACACCAGTGCTCCAACCATCGAGCTCAGAGACAAGGTAGGCTGACCCCATGAGGCGCCCTCAGATCGACATTTATTCATCCTCTTTTTGGTTATTTGAAGTTGACACAATTTCAAATCGGCAAAAGGAAAGACGGTGCCACAAAAAAGCAGTCAGAAGCCAAGGCCACTGTTCATTACCATGTGGGAAGCTTGTCTGAATCCGCCTGGAGGCTGGGCAAAGCATTCTCCTTTTTGGAAATCAAAATATGGTCACCCTATGAATATGAGAAAACCTGGAAAACAGTTTGGAGTAAAATGCCATTTCCACTGACTTAGTTTAATAGTAAACTGTTGAAATCTAACCATTTTAAAAATGACTTTCTGACTTGTGAGAATGAAACTACATGAATGAGTCGTACTTCAGAGTCGGGATTCCATCTTGACTTAATTAGCTGAAACTCAAAGATAAAGTTTTAATCAAATGTGCGCGTGATCTTGAGTGCAGGTGTATGTGGAGGTGAGTGTGACGGAGCCTGAGGACTACTTCCTGCTGCGGGTGAACGAGTGCTGGGCCACGCAGACCCAACAGCCCAACTCCACCGAGGGTCTGGTCCACAGCCTGATTCAGCACGGGTGAGGCCGTCTCGATTCCCGTTAGCCCGGCGCCACATTTGTCCAGTGAGCTGTGAGGAGCTCCAACTCACTCCTGCCCCCACCCCACCGCAGCTGTGTGGACGACCACACCGTCTCCTTCCACGGTGAGGAGGACCAGAAGCTGGGACACAACGGGCAGAGCTCCAGCGTCCGCTACAGCTTTGAGATGTTCCGCTTCCTGACGGATCCTCACGAGCTCTACCTGCACTGCAGCGTCCAGCTGTGTGAGCCGGACGACCAGAGGTCCTGCATCCCCGTGAGTCCCCTACCCCAGCATTTTTATCTGCTGTTGGTCAGCCTTAGAGGGACATTGTGTAGTATTGAGTATTTTATTAGCTAAAATCATTGTCTTCATTTCTAAATGTGTCCTCATTTGGTGTAAAATGACTTCTCATAAGCGAAAAAAAAAAAGATCTTGGTAAAATATAACTTTTTTTTATTTTTTCAACTTAACATTTGCTCTTCTTTGTACATGTTATACCTGAACCGTTGTGTTTTCTGAATTTGTTCACAGAACTGTAACTCGGTCAGTAAGAGGGAGGCCGTGAGGGCGGGTCCCGCCCAGGGCCTGCTGTCGTATGGGCCCATCAGGATCCAAATGCCAGACGGACCCAAGTCCAGTGAGCCTCTGCTCCCCGTGTCCTCCCCCCTCCCCCCCACGTCCACACACGAGCAGGTTTGTTTTTAAAGGCTCTCCTGTGTCTGACCTCTTCTGTTTGCAGGCATACTGACAGCGGTGGTGCTGCCGGTGGCTGGAGTCTGGACCTTAGGCTTCTTCCTGTCCATCCTCATCTCCGTGGCCAAGGCGGGCAGCAGGAGGACGGTAAAGAAGGAGGACCCGGCCAATGCAGCCTGGGGGAGCATGACCATACAGCACCAATAAAGGTTTATTCAAACAGAACCCTGTTTGTGCTGTCGTTCCTGCACACATGTCGTCAGGGCATGTTGTTTACACCCTGATGGGGATGATGAGCGGCCCATAAAGAGCACTTGGACGTAAACCTGAGCCTTAAGGGAGGGGGCAGCAGGTCATGCCAGTCCACACGGTCAAACGCAGACAGTTGCCTTTTTTAATGAACTTGATCAGAAAAAAACTCTTCTTGTGTGCTGACAGTTCAGTTTCTGATATGATGGATGTCTATAATGGTCACATGATGCTAAAAAGCCATGGGAAGGGGGGGGGGGTGGTTCACCGACTGACCCCCACTCACCCGTGGATCACATCCAAACGGTGAAGCCATGATGTCCTGTCATGAATATCTGGGGGAATCCACTTTTTGGGGTCCGGTTTGAAACCCATTCTGCGTCCAGCTGCAGTTCCCCTGCTGACCGGCAGAGGGCTGCTGCGCCTCTGGCCCTCGGACGTGGGCCAGCTTCACGGGAGGGGGCACGCCCTCTTTATTGGAAACTGCTTTTTTTTTTTCTTTCTCTTTAAATAATTGACTCTCACCGCGGTTTACGGGGGTCTCTGGCTTGTTTTCGGTACTGTTTCCCATATTTTGAACGGCTCGGGTGGACTTGTTGCTTGAGATCCCCCCCCTCCTCTTCGGTCACTGCGCGCGTTATCTTTCGTGCGTGTTTTTCTGCCGCAACTGAAGAGAGCCGGTCGACTTTTCCTGGCGGATTCCTGAGCTGGGATGCGCGTTGGCAGGGGGAGGCTTGCAGCGGGGTTTGTGCCTGCACTGTGCGGCTGATCAGCCATTGTGGAGAGAGGGGGGGGGGGGGCTCCTCCATCTGCACGCTGCGTCCAGTTTCTGCACGAGAGACACAGTGGAGCGAAAGTTTGGATGAAGCACGAGGCTGCTGTCCCCCTGCCTGCAAACGGGGATGGATTAGAGGTCCCTCAGACCTCCCCTGGCTGGCTGACGCGCGTCAGAGCGCCGGTTGCTGAGTATCTCCGGGCCTCTCGGCTCCACAAAACCATGAGAGCGTTCCTCGCTGGCGGCGGAAGTTTGTGAATAAAAGCAGGAGCAACTGAGAACAAACCCCACAGCGGTTCATCTCCTCGGCTTTGGGTGCATTTACCGCCTCCCCAACTCTCCATCTGCGCTCCGGGAGGAAAATGGCATCCGAGCAAACGTGGACGCAGATCATCATCACCTCAGCTTCTCTGTGGTGCCTGGTGGCCTGCAGCCCTGTGGCGGAGGTGGAGGACGGATTCAATGCTGAGGTTATCTATCTATCTATCTATCTATCTATCTATCTATCTATCTATCTATCTATCTATCTGGCTTGTTGAAACTAAAGAGCAGTCTGATTGCTGTTAACTGTTTGGTTCAGATTGATAAAACTGTGAAAATGCAATTGGAAATAACCAAGGGCTTTGGGATATTTTTAGATGAACTGAAAACTGTCTTTACAGCATTTTTAATAGTTTGATGAAGAGCAATCATATTTCTGATTTTTTTTAAAAACTGTTTGAAATAATAGTCAGAGACTTAAAGAAAAATCTCCAGGCTTTCTCTCTGTTGCTGTGTGCACAGAGGTGTGTGTTCTGTGTGTATACATGAGGGTTTATGGTGCAGCTATGGGACACGGCCCGGACCGTTGTTTTCCACCTCCGCTCTGAGGCTTCTTCTGGGCAGATATTAACTCTTGACAGATTCTTTCCCCCTCAGGAGCCAACGTCCTGCTTGCCCGGCTGCGTTTGAACTTCCCATCGAGTGTAAACTCGATGGGAAGTTCATGCAGCCATGCAGCCTTGTGCGTTTATGTTGTGCACCTCGGACTCACATCTATCAAAAAGAATAGAAAGAAAGCTCCTAGTTTTCCTGTTTCCATCCTCTGCTCCTCATCTTGGCTGTCAGTGCAGGAATGAAAGAGCTGGAATGTCGTAATGTTAATGCAAGCCATCTGTTTTCTGTCTCTTCTTTCTCTTTTGTTTTAACTCCTAAAATGCTCTCCCGTTATGTTAACTGATTTAATCCTGACTGATAGCCCTCATAATTACACAGTGGCACCTGGGACCCACTCTCTTTGTTACAGTTAGGAACACAAATGTATCTCAGACTATGCCTCCCCTTTTTATTTAGAACGACTGGAAACATTTGCGTTACACTGACATGGACTGGAAACCTGTCCAGCCCCTCAACAACCCCGGAATTAAAATGGGAATACTGTCTTTCACTATCAATGCAGAAAGATGGATCATATTGCTGATGTCTCTGCTGTTATTACAGACATTTAAATCCAGAGTTAAATGCAGAAATAGTCCTGGTTTTACTCCTGTTGTGCCAGTTTAATACAAGGGCAAAATGGTCCAAACCAAAAGGGAAAACTGAGTGCAGTTTGGAGCGACCGCTTTTTTAGAAAACTACACAACACAAGCACTGTCAGTAAAAATCTAAATTAACTTTTTACAGTCAGAAAAACTATCAAATACTTTGTTGGACATAATGTTGGAGCTTCCAGTCTGCATTATTAAGGACTCGTAAAAAAAAATCTAATAAAGGCAAGATGCTTGATTGTTTCAACTAGCAGTTTGACTGCATTATGGTTTCTTTATTACGTCATCGTTGCCCATGAGGACTCCTGTTAGTCCTGGCTCAGATGGGTCCCTCAGTCTGACCAGTCCCAGCTTCAGAGGTCCATGAAGCCGTCAAACCCCTGGAAGTTCAGAAGGGAACAGGGCCAGAGAATCAGGAGCTGTGCTCAATAAAGCTAGCAGCGGATTTTTATAGCCGTTTTTATAAATTTGAATATTTCTACCAAGCATCCACTTAAAGTCTGGGAGAAAAGACATAATGTTTGGTGGAAGAAGGCCCAGAGAGCCAGCAGGCCCACATCCAAACATTCGCATTTCAGTCTTCTTTTCATTTAGATTTAAAAAAGTTGAAGGTCTTCCTCAATGTTACATCATTTAGCAAACGATCCCCCCTGCCCCCCCGGAGGAAGACAAATGAATTTGATAGGCACTGCTGGGATGTGAACCCAGGATCTCCTGTTTACTAGACAGACGCTTTGACCATCTAAGCTACAGCGCCTCATGGTGTGAAAGCATCTGTTTTCCAAGACAGAGAGCATGATGAAGGAATTAACTATAGGCAGCTTTTGAGAAAACTTAATGAAAATTGGGCTCTCTCTAGAGACACCCATGTAGACTCCCCCCAGAAAGATTCTGGTTCCTCCAGGGACTCAAACCCAGAAACCTCTGGCTGTGAGGCCATGGTGCTAACCACCACACCACCATGCCCAACCACTCCCATTAGTTCATCAGACATCATTCCCAGAAACTTTTTTTTTTCAAAAAAAAAAAAAAAAAATCGTGAATAAAGTCTTTCCTTTCACGCCAATAAAGAGACCTGTTGCTGGTCTTTAAAAAAAACAACAGTGTCAATATCTAACGTGGAGCAACGAGGTTGATGACAGCTGACTCACTTTGTTCTAATTGGGTGGTTTGTTTTGTCGCCCTGTAGACCCAAACCATCCTATATTCTTATTTGTTCAGCTAAATAAATCTAGCTGCAGGGCTGCACGCTTCAAAGAGTGCTGGAAATGATTGGCAGTCTGAAGAAATATTCCTTTGATCTGCCCCATTTGTCTGCAGTGGAGTGGGGAGAGAAGAATTTAAGCCTGTCTCCAATTCTGCTTCCTATCAGCTGCAAAATGACATGAATTCAAACGCTTTCAAAGCATGGATTTCTGCAGAAAGAAGAACAGGCCTCTCCTTGGACCTTGAAAACATCTCCGCTCTCATCCGAAAGGTTTCTTCAGTTCTCTTCTACAATGTGGGGAATATCGGCCTTTCAAACAAGAGCTGAAACTTCTTCAAGATCCAGATGTCCGTTTAGTTTCTTCAGGCTCTGACCCGAACACCTGAAAATGGAAACTTACACACATGAATTCAAGCTGATTTCAACTTCTGTCTTATTTGCCCTGCAGCTATAGTGTGGATAAACTCTTTTTGAGGCATTATGTTGTTTATTTTTAGTGATATTTAATTGTGTGTGTGTGTTGTGTAGTCTTCACAGATTTATGTTGTTCTTTATCTCTTGTAAAAGACGTCTTTGGTCTCTTAGGTTTTTCCTCTCCCGGTTCAAATGAGTGTGTTGTCCCCATGCAGGCGTGGCTCCGTCAGTTCGGCTACCTGTCCCAGGCCAGCCGGCAGATGTCCACCATGCAGTCGGCTCAGATTCTGTCCAAAGCCATCAGCGACATGCAGCGTTTCTACGGGCTGGAGGTGACTGGCCAGATGGACCCTGGCACCGTGGCGTAAGTCTCACAGCCAGCATCATGTAACATGATGACGCTTTATGATAAAAGTAGACTAGGATTAAATCCATTTGCCTTGTACAGTGTTTGCTGCCTCAGCCAATAAGCTTTATCAACATCGTCTCAGATAACCAAAAATTTTACTTTTTTTGGAATAAAGTGATCATCTCATTGGAGAATTATAGCAATGGGGAGACTTTTTCTGCCATTTTCTTGACATATTTTTATTTTATTAGTATTGCTCATAATTAGCTAAAAGATGTAGCTAAATTTTTTTAAAAGATGGTAAAGAAAAAGTATGTTTGGACTTCATGCTAAGCTATATGCTGGACACGTGTCCACAGCACCAGGGTCTCCATTGGACCTGGGATTGAAAATCAACTAAACATGCTTCCCAAAATGATTAACTGGTTGGATTTCAGATGCAAAAAACTTTATAATAAAGTAAATAAATGTCTAAAATACAGTGTTGAAGACATTTTAACTCTAAAAGAAGGCATGAGTAGCTTTTGTTTTGTGTTTTTCTTATGTTTGCACCAAAAGTTGTTTTCCAGTACATGTGAGGCATTTAGGGAACCTCAGTAAATTGCAGTTTTTCCACATATTAATTCCCGATCTGCAAAGTTATGAAATGTACATATCTCACTTCACACAGTTCGGTTCCTTGTAATTATGACAGTCACCCGAAGTGAGTCAGTAATTATATTGTTGCTGTCATCATAATGAAAAACAGTGCAAAATATTTTGATTTTTTATTTGTTATTGAGTTTTTGTCATTGAGTTTCCCAAAAGCTCCGTATAGTTAATTTATTCATCATTATGGTCACTTCCTTGGAAAACTTATGCTTTTTTTCCCCACATGAGGTGCTGTAGCTTAGATGGTCAAAGCGTCTGTCTAGTAAACAGGAGATCCTGGGTTCAAATCCCAGCAGTGCCTATCAAATTAATCTCTCTTCTTCTGGGGGGGTTGCTAACAGGTAGATCATTTTACTGCAGATGAAGAGGTCCCCAGTCCTACTCTAGGTGCCCTCCTACTTTGTAAATCGCTTTGGATAAAAGCATCTGCTAAATGAATAAACATAGAAGCGCGTCAGCATCATCACCTCACAGCCAGAGGGTTCATGGTTCGAGTCCTGGGGGAACCAGGACCTTTCTGTGTGGAGTCTGCATGTTCTCCCTGTGTCTGGTGGGTTCTCTCTGGGTTCTCTGGCTTCATCCCACCGTCCAAAAACCTGCATGTTAGGTTGATTGGACACTCCAAACTGCCCTTAGGAGTGAGGGTGAGCGTGTGCGGTTGTTGGTCCTTGTGTGTCTCTGTGTGGCCCTGTGATAGACTGGGGACCATCAAGGGTGTACCCCGCCTCTCCCCATTGACTACTGGGATAGGCTCCAGTCCCCCCCGCGACCCCATTAGGGGATAAGCTTTCTATATGTAAATGTATTTAGCAGACGCTTTTATCCAAAGCGACAAGTAGAATATAAACATGCATATCTCCCCCGTAGGGAAATCAAACCCCGGTTTCCAGTGTGACAGGCAGGGACATTCACCACTGCACTAACCGCCACCATAAGCGGTTACCATAATGGGTAGAGGGATGAACGGACAAAACAAAGTGACTTTACTTTTAACCGTGTGTGTGTTGTGTGTGTGGGGCCATGCAGGGCGATGCGGCGGCCTCGCTGCGGGCTCCCCGACAGGAAGCCGGAGGAGCTGACCGGGGGGGCACGGAGGCGGCGCTACGCCCTGACCGGGCAGCAGTGGGACAAAGACCACATCACCTACAGGTCTCCTGCGCAGACGCACGGACTGGAGCCGCCGTGAGGCACAGCGTTCACCACCTGATCGGCGTTTCCTGTTTTCCTGTTCCAGCATCGTGAACAAGCTCCTCCCCTCCTCGCTGGGGGAGGAGCGGACCCACGGCGCCATCCGTAGAGCCTTCGACGTGTGGAGGCGGGTCACGCCGCTGACCTTCCAGGAGCTGCCCGCCCCGAGCAAGGCCAACGGCACCCTCAGCGACATCCTGATGCTGTTCGCCTCCGGTTACCATGGCGATATGTCACTCTTTGACGGCGAGGGCGGCTCGCTGGCCCACGCCTACTACCCCGGAGCGGGGATAGGTGGGGACACGCACTTTGATGCGGACGAGCCGTGGACACTGGACAACGAGAACCCGGAGGGTCAGTGGGTTTGTTTTTCTTTTCTCTGCCATCGTTTGCTTTTTGGGGTTTATTTGTCTTAATCCGTTCACCTTAAAAAAAGGATCTGAGACTGAAATCCTTTGCCAGCTGCAGCTTCACTGGTCTCACAGCGACACAGTCTGAAGTTTAGCTGTGAGATGCCTCCTTTGCTGGGGTAGCTCTTTAAGCCTGGAAAGCTCAGTCAGGCAGCGGGAGGTGAAGTTTTCTAGAAGACGTTTATCCTCTGATCCTCTTCTCCCTGGTCTCACAGGCATCGACCTCTTCCTGGTGGCGGTGCACGAGCTGGGCCACGCTCTGGGTCTGGAGCACTCCGACAACCCCGCCGCCGTGATGGCTCCTTTCTACCAGTGGATTCACATTCAGAACTTCACCCTGCACGAGGACGACATCCGGGGGATCCAGTACGTTTACGGTGAGAGCTCATATCGTTTCGGCCTCCGTCTTTCACAACGCAGTTATTTAGAGTGTCTGCTGACAGAATCTGGGGGAACAGCTGGGGCTGGAGGGCTGTCGTCTTCATTCGACTAAACAAATGGTAAAATCTCCCGTCAACATGTGGAAATGTTTGCCAAGGCTCTTAACTGCCCTCAATGTGCCTCTGCTGTTGGACTGTTTGTCACAGAAAGAGTTCTGGCTTTGCGTAGCTTGAAAAAAGAGGCTCCATTAAGCCACAAACGCTCCACATAAACCTGAAAACCACTGTGATGCCACAATGGCTGCGTTGTAGGATCACAGATCTGATACTGATCTTATTCCGTGTGGACCCAGAGGAGCCGGACCGGTCAGGCTGTGGACGTGACAACCTATGCTAGCTCATTAGCTGCAGAGCTGCCAGCCTGTGCTCATCGGGAGCCAAGTTTTTGTCCAGTACAGCTCATTATCCTCACGTCAAACTGAGCTCGCGCAACTTTCCAGTGATTTTTTTTTTTTTTTTTGGTGTGTCTTGTTTTAAGTTACAAAAGCTTACTGGCACGGCCCAGCATGACTAACATTTCTGCGGGGGTGTTTTTTCCACCTGACCACCCTCCTAAATAACAACGCATTGGCTTTTATTGAATTTGAGTAATGCTAATGAAACAGTTTGGCCTAAAGATCGCCAAACCACCTGCTTGTAGTTGTGTTGTCTCTTAAATCATGCATGAAGCTGCAGCTAGCAGGAAAACAACACAACGGTCTTGTTGCATTTGTTCTCATTATTTTTCGTTTTTTGTTTTTAAGATCTCGTTTTGTGAGTCATGGTTGATATTTCAGATTTATTCAACCATTTAACCAATCGCCGCCGTTTGGAGGATTTGTTTTCCATCCTGCGTATATGCGTCAGCACAACAAAACAAAGCAAACGGAACAGTAAACACAACACTGCGCAGTTTAGACTCTAAAAGCACTCTTAGGTTACAGGGCAATTATAAGTCGTAATTTGATCTGACATCACTCGTACATTTGAATTACATCTGGATCTTTGTTAAACGGAGACAAGGAGACTTAAAAAGAAGCCTTGTGCGCAGAATGCCTCACTGAGGACGACACATCACGCATGCTGTTATCATGCACTCATCTTTTTCGGACTGAATGGGCCGCATTGTCAATGGACGCATGAAATATGTGTGTGTTTGCTGGCTGTCCGGAGAAGCCGTGTGCTCTGTGTATGCTTCCACTTTAAGATTAGTTTCAGCCTTGAAAACATGAGCTCTTAAAGGGGCTCATGTAACCGTTGTTGCATGCTTTCTTTTAATCGCTTCCGTTTTTTTTTGTCCTGTTCACAAGTCCAGCATCAAATAAGAGACCAAAGAGATGTGATTCAGGCTGGGAATGTTTTCTTAGTTTCCACACACTCACCGCTCTGGCTCATCAATCGGCCACGAGGTGCTGTATATAACCGGAGGCGAATGTTTTCATTGGAATGGTGCAGTAGTTTCCTTTATTAAACAGATCTGAAGCAGTCAGATGGAGGAAGTCCATGACGGGGAGAGCCCACGCATCCGATGAGACGGCCTAAAGTCTACAAGCGGAAATAAACATTTAGCTGTAAGG
Organism: Menidia menidia; assembly: GCA_907169785.1. NCBI lineage: Eukaryota > Metazoa > Chordata > Actinopteri > Atheriniformes > Atherinopsidae > Menidia > Menidia menidia. The sequence continues at coordinate 16,438,178 of CAJRST010022223.1, forward strand.
AGTTCTTTATACAAAACTACTACAAAAGAACCCGAAGCTTTGCTGCTTTCTACCGACCGGATCAGTTTTCTTAGCATACCGCTCATTTGATTACCTACTATTAGATTTAAGCATAGCAGTTAAGTCTATGGTTCTGGATCAGGATCGCTTCTGACCTGAAATATTTGCCATCAGAATGCACCGGAACTGCCCCTGGGTTTCTGTCATTTTGGCTGAGTTTTATAAAGCACTTAAAGAAAATGTAGACACTAAACTCAGCATTGGTTATATACAGTCGGCTTATCCACACACAAACTTTGAAAGACACATAAAAATAGGGGCACGATAGGAGTACATTTATGTCTCCCCAGGTACTTTCTAGACTTTTTTTCCCCCTGTATGGCTAATAGCAGGACTCCGAGTCACATATTTGTACTTTTAAAGGGCCTGAAAAGTACACTTCTCAAGCTCAACCACCCCAGGGACGGGTTTTTAGCCCCATAAAGGCACCATTAGGCGTGGGGCCACTTGTGTTATCACACTCCTGTGCTTGGCCTGTTTTTTATTTGAACGGCCGCCTTTACAGCCTCAGACAACAGGCAGATGCAGTAAGCAGCCAAGTGTTCGACTATCTTGAAGCAGTTAGTAGTTCTTGAGAGAAGTTTCGCCCCTATGGAGCTGTTGGAGAACAAACTGAGACATTAGGAGGATTCATGTCAGAAGCGGGGGCCTGGCTTTACTCCTCTGACCCACATGGGACCGGACTTATTGTGGCAGCTGAGATGGAGAGTAGACTGGCTGGACGGTCCACAGTTAACTGGTGCTAACTAGAAAATAAGGATTTCTTCACATACTTGGCCTCAGTCAGGTTTGTGGAATATGCAGACGCATCTGTACCCTCTGATGAAGACTTGTAAGTCACCTTTCCTCCGTCTGAGCATCAAGGTCTCTGGACCCTATCCAGGTTGGATTGAACTGATTAGAGTGAGGTGCATTTCTGATGACTGGATGGTATACTTTCCAGCCTCTGAAGAACAAGGGCTGAGAGCCCAGAGCAGAGCGTGTCCCCGACTTCATGTGGAAACAGTGACACGCTTCACACTTGCCATAATTTCATCCCTTTGTAGGACTCTAAAGAAAACGGTTTGCCTCCTGCAACAATCCCACTTTGTCTGTGTGCAGGGAGGGAAACTCGGCTCTGTCGAGCACCAGATTCCAGCAACGAACCCATTAAGGGAGATAAGAGGCTGCCGAGAGTCCGTCGAACGCCCCCACCGAGTTTGCCTTAAACTCTGATGCATATTTTACCACTAGGATGCTGGGCAGCCACTGGAAAATGGCGTCTGTTGGGGAAAAAAGACGAACAACGCGAGCACTGTTACTGTCCATGAATGAAAACCAAAGTGCAGCAAAATGAAAATCTCCATTCACCGATAGCCGAGTTGGTGGCTGACCGGGATTCATTCCCCTCTGTATTTCTGCCCCAGTGTAACACAATCCACCTTTAAGGCCGTCAGCTGTCCGCACGCGTTACGCAACTGGCTGTATCTGTGTGTTTTCATCTCCTAGCAACCGGCAGGGCAGCAGCACAGCGACAGTCAGTCACACCAGCCCAAAGCCTCCCACAAAATGGAACATTGGCTTGGCTCTGAAAGAGGGGATATTGGGAGGCAAAGCGAGTAGAAAAAGAAGTGCTGAATGCGTGACGTCCCTCTGCCAGCCTGCAGGGATCTTTTTCTCAGAGTGGAGCTGCTTTTCCATGCGGCTCATGGCTGCTCTCTGCTCCTCCATCTTTCCCCCCGCAGGCCCTCCGCTGACCACCGAGGCTTCACCCACGCCGCCGCCCGCCACCGACGCCCCCCCCGCCTCCCCCCCCGCCCCCCCCCCCCTCCGCCCAGACCCCCCGCCCCCGCCCAGGCCCCCCAAGCTGCCAGACAACCAGCCCCCTAACATCTGCGACGGGGAGTTTGACACGGTGACCATGCTGAGGGGGGAGATGTTTGTTTTCAAGGTGAGGATCAAAGCTCCGGCAAAGGAGACGCTTCTTCTTTTGAACCAGAAAAAAACATTTGTGCTCTTTATGCTGCGAGTCAATTCATAAGAATACCTTTTTTTAAATACACATATTTGTATTTGTTATTTGTTACAATTCCTTTGGCGACAGTGTACAATGTAACAAGAATGTAACAAGAATTACACAGCACGTCAACAATTTACATTTTTATATTTTTATAAACCACAACCAACCTTCATAATCCCTGTGCCGGCAAAGATTTACAATAATAAGTATATATATATATATATTTGCATTGATGCCACATTGATGCCTTCGGTGGTCATTTGGATTTCCATTCTAAAAGTATTCTCCTTCCAGCAAAAGCAATAACATTTTTCTCGCTAGAGGCTATCGCAGCATCAACCCCAAATATAGCCATTAAAGGGCCATTAGGTTGTGGATCTAGGCCAAAAGCAACATTCAGAATCCCAAATATTGATTTTCAAAACTCTAAACCTTTTTTTCTTTTATCAGCGTCTCTTTTTTGTTCTTATATTTAGAACATAACAGACAGTTTGACATCTACATACAACAACCCCCCCCACCACCACTTCTACTCTGGATGCTTCCATCAAACAGAAATCCAAATAGAAACGTAACAGACTCCACCATTTATGACCATTACAGGACTTATCCGCAGACACAGGGAGATCAGGCAAACTCCACACAGAAAGGTCCCGGTTCCCCTGGGGACTCCAACCAAGAACCCGAGGACTGAGTAAACATTCTATGAGCAAAAATTTGCTCATTTGTTTGCAGGGAAAGCAAACGCCATAATTTTTTCTTGCCTTTGCAGGGCCGCTGGTTCTGGCGGGTGCGGAGGAACCGCGTGCTGGATAACTACCCCATGCCCATATCTGTCTTCTGGAGCGGCCTCCCCAGCGACATTGACGCAGCCTACGAGCGCCACGATGGCAAATTTGTCTTCTTTAAGGGTACGTCAAGGCGGTTGATGGGCAATAAAGCTTGTTGGTTCCCATGTGGCATGTCAGGGGAGAGCTCCCTACACCCGAACCATTCCTCACGCTTTCCCTCATGTGGAGCCACGGCCGTGCATTTAAGAGCGTGACACAAAACGAGGACGGACACACCAGCCGGTGCTTTGATTTGAGCAGGTCAGACAGCAAGGAAACAGCGCAAGTGCCGCTTTTTTTTTCACCGCACGGCCTGATTTATGAGGAGTGGCCATAACTCCAGACAGCTACAGTCCCCTCATATCAGAAACACACACACTAGAAATGTGTGGTGGGAGAAAAAAAAACTCTCTCCCTTCAGCCAAATGATTCAGGGTTCAGAGATGATGAGGATCTGGCTGCCGGTTAGGTGGCGGTTTTGTGTTTGTGTGTCTTTGCGTCACAACTTTTGTAAGTTTTGGTGTGTTTACGGGGTCACTGGGTGTCATGAGCGAGTGCAGCGTGGCAGCTGTTGTTGGCCCAGTTTTCTCCAGCTGAGCCCCAGAAGGCTTCATGAGGGGGGGAGGGTGGGGGTGGGGGGGGGGGGGGGGGGGGGTTGCATCAGCCTTCTCTGCGCCGCTCCTCTCCAGATGCAAACAGCTGTGCTGCTCAGGCTTTTCCACCGAGGCCTCACGCTGATTCGTCATGCGTTGTCCAGATTTGTGAGGCTTTGATCCCAGATTTCGGCTCATTGAGCCGTGGAGGAGTTTTGATACCTGCTGTTGTGTTTTGTTCATATCCTTGTGAGGTTTAAGAGAGAGCTGAGGTTGTTTTTTTTAAGCATTCTTACACCGAAAAACCAAAGACGATGCAACAGCTTTATTATAAACAAACATTTGATTTCCGGCACTTGGTCAGTGGTGCACATTTGTCAAGTGTCCTATTCGGGTTCTTCTCCACTCTGCCTCTAAAAGGCTTCGGCTGCTCCCATTCCTCTGAAACCAGTGCTCGTATTGTCAGTTTAAACAGTCACATTGGAGCTTTTTGTTGTTGCTTCCATTCCCGGCTCTCTTTTTTTTGCAGTGTCACTTTTAGTATTTATGGATCTTCCTTCTTCCAGTAAAACATTCCTCCTTCAGCTGGCTGCTGCACGCCCACAGCCAGGCCAACATTCATCAATCCACAGCATAAATCAGATAATGGCCCTGGGCACCGAGACGCCACTTGCAGGTCCTCCTGATGCCGCCTTAGTGATCAATGGATCTGAAGATTTACGCCAGTGAGGGAGGGCTTTTGAGCACCGTATCTGAAACGTTTTCTTGGAGCTGGCTCTCTGTTTCCAAAGGGCTCCCATTCAACTTAAGGTGCTTCACTGAGTTTGAGTTTTATGGCGCTTTATGCCTTTTTGCTGCCTTCCAGTTCGACATTACTCAGTAGATGACTGAAAGATAGATATTTCCCCCATCTTGATGTTTGTGTGCATTTTCCGCAGTCTGGGTTTAATCAGTATTATTCTTTCCATTCGTCTGAATCCAACATTCAACCATGTCAACAAATGCCATTTGCAAGGAATCAAAGCAGCAGCATAGCTTTTTAGCAACTGTTTGAGAATATGTTTATCATTAAACAACTTGCTTTTGCTCCATTGCTTTTGCTGTTTGATCCCCCTTTTTCTTTTTGGAGCAGGCAAACTGCTTTAAAGCATGAAGTTGTGGGACATTTTTCATTCAATCACTTGAACAGTTGTGAAATGTCTTAAGTCCACCTGATGGCTCACCTAATAGACCAGATTTTTGTGTCAACTTTAATTTGCCTAACTAGGGAAAACGATGGCTAAAAAATACTCACGTTTTTCAAGTGAAGTCTTTGTTTATTTGTGTTTTTAATTAAAATTGAATCAATGTTTTCTTCACATTTTGACCACAAACAGAGCTGGAAAAAGGGGAAATGTTCCATATAGCAGGTTTAAATATATGATAATCAATAGGTCTGGGAAATCTGTGTTTCAGATATGATACATCTGGAGTTAAGGGGATAAAATCCAGATTTCTGTTGGCGTTGCTGTTGTGTGCATCACCTCTCCAGACTCCATAATCAGCCTTAGGGTATTTTTCATTACTCAAGGGCTTTGATTTGCCTTTCAGTTAATCCCATGAGCACATCTTTTGGAAAATGTTTCCATTCTCCCAGACCTCTACGTGACCTCTACCATTTGTGTTAACCGCTGTTTCTTAATCACATTATGAGCGAGGAAAAAACCCAGATAGCTACTTGGACCAGTGCACGGCCGCTGATTTCCGTCCAAACTTGAAAGAATCTGAGATTTTAACTAAGCAAAATTAGCGTCACCTGATCTTTAATGACTGTGGACAAACCTTTGTGATAACAAGCCGGTCTTACAGACCCACCTCTTCAAAGAGCAGGTTCAAATTGGTTAACCCATTCAGATTCAGACTGCTGACGCAAAACATCAGCATTTTAAAGGCTGCATTACTCATTTACAACCAAAAAATAGCTAGCATTTAATTTGAATCTATAAACACCTTTTTTTTTATATGATGAAGCCCAAATGAGTTAAAAGCCATGTAACTGCTCAAAATTCCTAGTTCCCCTTCTTTGATAGGTTTTATTCATTTGAGAGATGTGTTGAAAAAGATAGTTTCCTCTTCAGCTTTGTACCTGTTGGAGACCTAATGTAACTGAGCTATATTTAGGAAGGATTTCAAGCAGTGGGGACACCGATGTGGCGTCTTTCAGTAGGGACACTATTCTGCAGCTCTCTGGCAGCAAAACTGGAAAGAAAGTGTGTCCACAGGTCAGCTTTAGGGGAGAAATTAGCTTTCACATAACGAAATCTTGGAAAATGTGTATTATGCAGGCCAATTCACCCTGCTGTCCTTTTTTATTTTTCCTCTGAAGTGAGTAAACCCTGTGACACATACATGCGTTCTGGCTATTACTTCCTTTCATCTGGTTTTACTTTTTCCTCATGCTTTTCATCTCTGCTAAATTATTTGCTGTTGTTTTTATCTTCCCTATTTAGCTATACTGGCTTTATTGCATGTTGCACAGTCTTATCACCAGACTTAACTGTCCCTTTGCCTCTACAGATGACAGATTCTGGGTGTTCAGGGAGGCTGATGTGCTGCCAGGGTACCCACAGCCTTTGTACGAGTATGGACGAGGACTTCCTACTCACAAGATCGACACAGCTATCTGGTGGGAGCCCAATGGATCCACATACTTCTTCACAGGAGACAGGTACAATGTGGAAAGATGCAACCAGAGAGGCAGAGAAAAACTTCTTTCACCAATGTGAGTTGGTATTACAGGTTCATAAAAGGGATTTTAAATGACATTGTTTGCAGGTTCTGGAGTTATAACGATAAGACTCGCACGCCAGACACCAACTTCCCCCAGTCAATCAGCAAATGGGGCAGGATCCCTCCCTCCCCCAAGGGAGCCTTCCTCAGTGATGATGGTGGTAAGAAATCATCCAGAACTGGACAGTTTATAGCCCTCTTTTGGACATCGGAGCAGCTTCTGTTTCTGAAAATGGGATGGAATAGACAGAGAAGACAAGGAAGGGAGGTGGGGGTAAATCAAGATTAGATTGGGTAAATTATAAAAACACACTGAAGACGAACCGATGGGGAAGAAGGGCGAGGGGATGACGGGTGGGGGAATATAGTGGAGAGCTATGGTTTGAGGGTTGGCCCGTCTTTGCTTTGGAAATTAGATTAGTGGCAGAGCTGTTCTAAATGCACTCAGTAACAGTCGGATCCCATCTCCACCCGAGCTGCTCTAATGTCTCTGAAAAGCAGCCTGCTTTCCACTCAGGCAGATCTACCTCAGCAGGAATGTGTGTGGTTTTTATTGCATCACATTGCATCACATTGGCATCTCCTTGATTTGTGACTTGATCATTTTATAGCTTCATTTTGACACATTTGTGGTGTAAAGTCTGGCTTTAGTAAAAGTAACTTTGTTTTTTTTTTTAAAAGAATATCCTGCTGAATAACAGCAGGATGTAGGTTTACCAAGTTTTGAAGGAAACATCATTCGATGACTTTGCTACTACTTTAAAAGATAAATTAGCAAATTATTGTTTGGATTACTTGAACAAGAAAGACATGATTTTGGTATAAATCATCCCATAAAACTGCATTTTGCATTGGATTAATTTCTTCCAGTGTCTTCATGTTTCTTATTGTGTGGACTTTCCATCCCAAATGCAATTGGCTCAAAAATAACAAAGAATGAGGTCTTTAATGTGCATATATTTTCATTCACAGTTCATTTTGCTTCTTCCTTGCAGCTTACACCTATTTTTACAAAGGCACCTATTATTGGAGGTATGACAACCACAGAAAAGAAGCAGACAAAGGCTACCCGCGCTCTGTCCTGAAGGACTTCATGGGCTGTGTGGGGGTCCCCGACCCAAAGCCCGACCCGGACCCTGAGCAGAAACCAGAGGAAAAGCCGGTCAACCCTCCGGACAGAGGCCAGGACAGAGACACAAACTCAGAGGAAGGCAAAACCGCCAGACCCGACAGCACAGGGGAGGAGGAGGACAACGAGGTGAACGTGGTCGTAACGGTGGCCGACAACGAATCCAAAGTCATGACTCTGATCATGGTGACCGTTCCGCTGGTGCTCATCCTCTGCATCCTCGTCCTTATCTATGCAATCCTCAGGACTCTGCAGAACAAAGAGACACCGAGGGCCCTGGTGCACTGCAAGCGGTCGCTGCAGGACTGGGTGTGATGCCCAGATTGGAAGTGATAGAGCGGGTATTCTTCATGGGTCCGGTTCAGTCACTGCCAATAAATTTGTACTTCGCGTGTGGGCAAAGGAAGATTTACACAATCCTGGGGTTTCACGATGAGTTACCTCACTGTTTTTGGCCCGGGGCTTCATTGTGAGATTTTTTATTACTCATGTGAAATGCTAAAAAAGTGGTGAAGTCAGCGCGTGTGGGGCCAAAGTTTCCCTCATTCTGCCGTCGAATGTTGCTTCGCCAGAGGTCTTTAGTTTTTTTCTGTGCCTTCCAAATGTCTGAAGTTTTGCCAGATTTTCTTATGAAAACAGTCCTGAAAATTCATTTAAACCCTGTTTTTTTATGTACCAGGCGCAATGAAAATGATCTGGTCCAGACCAGGTCTTAAAATTCATGAACAGTGACATATGACATCTTAGACCATGCCCCTCATTTCCATTCAAAGTCTTAGCCAAAATGTAAAGAACTTGAATTCAACAGCCGGTAAAACCCCCTTTAGCAGCCCGTCGGTGTAGCTGGTTGTGGTTTGTCGACATTTGTTCATGCACAGCTCTGTCCAGTCAGGTTGAGGTCCGGACTTTGTTCGGACAGGCCCATATCATCAGCCCCCCCCCACCATGTTTGCTTTTTCTGTGCGTCCCGACCAAACGTCTCCACTTTGCTCTGCTCTGTCCATCAGCACTTTGTGCCAGGAACAAGGTACTTTCTCCTGCATCCCAGATGTATAAACCACACTTGTCCAGTCTTTTTCTAATCGTACCGCCATGACCTTTGACCTTTAACATGCTCACTGAGGCCTGTAGAGCATTGCACAACCTGCTGGGACACCCTCTCCTGGGTGGGACTGACAGCTGTCCTGAATACTATCTCTCTCTCAGTAGACTTCAAATTCTTTGCAGATTAATGGGACACAACAGATGGCTTCCGTAAGCTAATGGTGCAAAACTTAAGCTCAATTTTTCATTTTACATTTGACAGCGTACATATATGAAAGTGTCAGTTTTTCACCAAAATACACGCCAGTCTATAAGTTGTTCCTCTGAGTTCTTGCTTTTTATTATAACTGTGACTTCGTTAGCACTTAAAGAGCCAGTGCTGAATCCACAAACCAAAGAGAGAGACTTAGGTAGATCCTGAAAAGGAATTTTGTGAACCAAGGTTTGTGGACCACCTTTAAAATGGCAAAAACTGCTTTTATGAAGCTGTTCACACAAACAGATTTCATTGTCTGTTTATGCATCAGCCTCCATTTAGGCCGAGTTTCTGTTAAACAAATGATGAGTTTGTGTGTTATGTTTTTATTTCTTCATTTTTGGTCAAATGTTCCAAATATTAAGACCTGGTTAGACCGTCCCCCCTTTTCATTGGTCAGGATGCACCAAACTAGTCACTGGTAGAGGGTGTACTTAAATTCACACAATGGTTTTTGTCACATTTTAAAAGTGTTATCTTTTAGTGACTTTGAGTGCGCTGTAAACACTTTAAACGGTCCATGTTCTATTAATTCCAATTGGAGAGAGGTGTGATTTGATTTAGTTTTTTTTTAAGCACAAATGCAGAAAAAGTCGCTGGAGCACATACATTCAGAAGCACACAGAGAAAAAGGTGTGCTCCCACTATTAAGAATGACTTCATGTTAGCATGAGGAAGTCCCCCATATGTTTGACGAGGATGCTTCAACCAGTCGGGGCTCTTTTTTTCTGTTTAGAACAGATCATTTGCACTTTTAAGTCTGTTTTTGTGGTCCTCGTATTGCTGCTGTCGCCCCCCTGCAGTGGCGTGTGTGTCTGTGCAAAGCAGAGCTCTCCTCCAGTGAAGCTCCGACTGGTGCAGGAATGTCGGACAGCTGCATGTCCACGGCTGTCCGTCCCCCACTGAGCCCTCTGTGCCCCCCCCCCCCCCCCTCCCCGGTCTCTCGCGTGTGCTTTTGCCGTCACATGATCTCAAAAAGCCCCCATCTGTACTCGTTTGTGCATACATGTCCACATGTGTGACCCGCACACAAACGGCTTACAGACACACAGGCTCCAGCCGCCCCTCCTCCCACCACATCCACGCTAACTGTTCAGACTCCAGCACTAAAAACGCTATCCCAGCGGAGGCATTTTCATCTGTGGCTGGTGCCAGCGCCAAGACGTATTCACCTTTTATTAGAATGAGCCAGAAGAATTGTGGTGTTTTTTTAAAAATCTCCTCTCTGTTACCCTGTGACGAGTGAAGACTTAGCACCAGCATTCGTTCTGAGTCTCCCCTCTTCATATGAAATAAATAGAGTTTAAGCTAATTATGAGTACAAGGGAAAAGGCTGCAGGCTACAGAAGAATGGGGCCAGGTCTGGTTTCCATTAAACCCACATGTTGCTGATTTAGTAGTGTCAGGCCTGAGAGGAGGGAAGGTTTGGGGGAGGAAAAAAAGCAAAAGCATGATAATGAGAATGGTGGTTAGTGTGGAGAAAAGGGCAAATGTGAGAGAATGCGATGAGAAGGAGGTGCAGATTGAGGAGGTGCAGTATTCTGTGGGAAAGGAGGAGCGAGGGAAGGAAGGAAGGAAGGAGAAAGGGAGGATGGGGGGATTTTGAGGAGGGGCAATGCTGGCGTTGTGCCTCCTGACCTTGTTTGGGCCATTGAGTCCATTTCTCCTTTTCAGCTCTAGTTTTCGTGCTCCTTGTTGTCATGAGCTGAAAGGCTTCTCTGCTATTCTTCCTTATATATTTGGTTTCCTACAGATTTCTTCTTTTTTTTGTTTTTTTTCTTGTCTGTTTACTGTACCTCACTGTGTTTCAGTGTCCCAAATGTATCAATTTCCTCCTCCCTCCTGCGGAGAGCCTGCTCAAGCATTTAAAAGATAATGAATGCACAGAAACATCTGCAGGATGTGGTTTATTCTTGACTTATTGTGCATCTTTTTGTAGGGCATTCCACTATCTGTCTGTTTTTACTCTAAAATTGTATCAATATGTTACAGTCGTTTCACGCGATCGCCTTCTATTATTCATAAATAACATTAGAAAAAGTCTTTGAAAGTACTTCTCTTCTCTTTTTTACTCTAATTCTAATTCTAGTTTTGTACATTTAATTTCCGTCGAGGTTTTTAAGGGTGGCAGCAGATGACGGTGAACGTTGTGGAGGCATGCAGGGCATGTTCTGTAAGGCCTGTGCGCTCTTCTGTAGAGTACAGTAAAGGTTTCACAATAAAAAGTCACTGCTAAAAATGCAACACAAGCCTTCCTTGTTTCTGTTATTTTCATTTCCTTTTGTTTTTATTTTTTACCTGCCAACTTGGTTCATGACCTGATTTCATTGATGACCACAAGAGGGGGTTGTTGCCCAAGAATGTTGAAAACCAACATCCAACAAAAAACAAGAATGGAAGATGAATTAAGTTCGTTTGATGAGAAAAACGTCAATTTTGTGAATTTTTCTGGGAAGCAAAGCTACAAAGTAGTCTCTCGTGGTTCCATAGAGAGGTTAATGGCCAATTTCCGTCTTTTTTTTTTTTGTCAAGGGCACCAAGAGCATCAGCAAAGGAGGTCAGAATCAGGCTGCTCTGCTCTTGATTTTGTCCACCTGTCTGTCAGTGAAAAGAACAACCTGAATTCTGCTTTTAAGGACGTTGTTTTTCACCAAATATCAATGAATATATACGAGTGTTATCTTCACTTAAAATGTGTTTTAAACAGCCACTATGAGCCGACTCTGATGATGACGCCTCTTGGTTTTACTGAGCTGCTCCTTAATAATCTCCTTTCTCCTGCTGGTCTTTTTGTCGCCTGTTGTGCCTGGACTACACTGTTTTCTGCATGAGAGTTCTTGTAAACACTTGGGATTCACTCCAGATGTGTTATTCCAACCGACAACAACAAGAAGACATCTGGCCATGGAACTACTCCTCATACAGTTGGCTGGTCACATTTAAATCTGTAAGGGTTAGAATCTCAGATAAACATTTTAGCTATGAACTTTTTATATGAAGACCCTGTCGCATCCACTGTACATATATTTTTGATGGGATTTAGTCATTTTTGCTTCTTAATACGTTTAAGAAGCAAAAATGAAGCTCTGTCTTTGATATGTTTATCTGAAATCTGACATGCTGTGTTGTCTAAAACGCAGTTTGTGCAGCTTGCAGAGGACGTCTTTCCTCTTCCTAGAGTGAGTGAGTGGGAGCACCTTTCCGCTGGTCTTTGTGTCAGAGCTAATCAGGATTAGCCTCCATCACAGATCATCCATGGCAGCTTTTACGTCGGTGCACGCTTTCTCTTTCAACTTCTCCTCCTCTTCCCCTGATTCTCTTCCTCTCCACTCATTCTAGTTGCCTGCATTAAATTTATCTTAGTATTATTTAAAAAAAAAGGAGGTATGAGCAGCTATGGTTAACTTCACAGTTTGGGAGATGGGCTCTGTTCAGTTTCATTCCCTTTTTCCCAAAACTGAACCGGTTGCCAGGTTTTGTCCAGATGTTCATTTAGGATTGAGGCCAGCGTGGTGATGTATTCCAGCCAAGGACCATGGGTCGATGTCACCGACCTGTTCCCTCAGCTTATCCTGTGCTGAGCTGTTAATGGGATCTGCCCACTGTCCTCGTGCCTCATCAGCACCAAAACTACTTCTCAATTCTCAGATACAACAACAGGCCCCGTTGGACCGTGCTGTGATCCTCCTCCTCCTCCTCCAACGTGGCTTTTCCACCCATCTGCGTCATTCTGTCATTCCTGTCCGCCTCCAGTGTCCCACTCCGACTGATAAGATACCTGTTGTTATCGTCTCTTTCCATCCCACTAAACTTCCATTACGGTAGAAATCTGACTTTACCTTAAAGTTCGCAATGTGGCGATGAATAATAAAGACGCCAATTCCTGTTTACCAGTTGGTGGTTAACAAGGGCCGTCCTAATTCCCCACTAATCGCTCTCTGGCATCGTGCCACGCCTTCTCTGAACTCCGTCATTGTTTTCCAACCTCTAACTAGTGGCTTTATCATCCAGTTGCATCAATTTAATAACCCTGTGGTCTCTGTTCTTTTTTACTTCTGAAGCCATTCAAATTTGACGTTTACTCATTCTCTTATTAAAAGTACATTCATCTCAAAAAGCTTCTCCAGTTTTTTTATTTCAACAAATGTTCAAATAGTGTTTCACCAAAAGTAAAACAGTTTTTTTCCCTCCAAAATTGGTTGTTCATAATCTCAAAACCACTCAGATTTTTACAAACCATCGGTGCCTAAAGCAGCTTCAACATGCTGTGTGATACGATTCTTCACCATCAATAATCACAATAATATTTAAGTGTATGATTTAAGTGTCTGAATGAATATTTAGAGTACATTATAGGGGGATATGTTTATATTTTTTGAATTTGCAAGAGACTCCAAAAAGGACTTTAACACAGATGATATGAACCGTCTTTTTAAAGATCAACACTAGTAACACTTCTTAGTGAGTTGTAGTAAAACAGAAAAGCTTAATTTTGAGCAGGCACAGCATCAGGAGCACAGCTGAGACTAAAGAGAGCTCAGTGTTTTGGTGGTGAGCCAGCAAGGAGACACGTCAACTCAGATTTAGCTGTCAAACCGGCCCATCATCATAACGAGTTCACTGAAATGAGCAAGAAAAGTGCTAAATGCAGAGTGTTACATTATTAACAGTTGAGTTAATTTGGCTGAATTCCTGATCATCTCATGCAAAACGCTCCAAAGTGGTGGTTTCCTTATGAACTAAATCATCTGTAACCTTTAGTTTATTCTCCAGCTTCTGTTAGAAATAATGAGGAGTCTGAATGTGGGAGGTTTGAACTTTGCATTTAAAGAATAAAAAAACACGTTTGGCAGTCAGAAAGTCTCTAATCTGCAGCTGAAAAAATTGCAGCTAAATGTTTTTCCAGGTACTGATTGAAAACAGGATTATTTTCCCATTTAAGTCACTGCAGACCTTTGCAGCTGGAGGTGACACCTGAGGAGGAAAAAGTCCAAATGAAGTGTGATTCCCCGTTTGTCCGGGTGGCCGCAGCCACATGTCAACTTCATTAAAGCGTTTAAGTAATTGGTTTGCAGAATGGGGTTCAGAGGAGAAACAAAACTGTGCTCATATGGGAAAAAATGAAATACTGCATCTTAGTCTTGATGCAGAAAAGGCAGAGGGCCACGGTTGGCACCTGTCCTCATATGAAGTCCAGATCAATAGAAGCAATGTAGTTTTTTTTTACTTTAAGCTACATTTAAGATGACGTGTTCATACAGAAATATTTGATCTATTCTGGTGGAGGTTTGAACTGAGTGGCTCCATCAAGATTCTCAGTCATCCAGGTCCAGTTCAGGCAGCTGGAGGGGAAGTTTTCTAGAAGACGTTTGGCCTCTGATCCAAGAAGCTTCTTCAGTTCTAACTGATGGTGGAGCTCTGAGTTAATATACTGTAAGTGAAACTAAAAGATTAGTGGGGAACCAAAGGTGGCTCTGGTCCCTCCTGCTGGGGGGCCATGGAGGTCACCCTAACCCTAACAAAGATGGCTTCCTGAACCCCTCTATCAAACCAGCTGTCTTTTTTGGCCAGAATGTGGACGTTGCTGTGCTCAAAGTGTCCTTCAGCCTCCAGGTGACCAGCTGAGTCCTGTCCTGAGGAGTGGATGACAGAATAGACAAAAGAGAGGAACACCAAGAGCTTTTTTTTTTAATTATTCACACAAATGAATTTGTTATTTTTTTTCTTTAAATCAGAGACCACCACTACAGTTGTTTGGATGATCCCCAAACATGATTTCACTCTGGTTGTTTGGTCTGGTGCAACCTGTGGATTTCACTTTTTACAGAGAGTGTCTTTCCAGCTAATCTGCGGTTGCTCACAGCTCGGGATTGTGCGGCGACCTTCAGGTGCTGCGGGTTAATCCCGTTAGCTCCAGGCTGCCACTGTGGAAATCTGCACAGATCTGTGCTGGCAGTGCCGCGCTCTGGATCTCTACGCCACCGGCATGCAGAACCACCCGTAGGCACGCAGGTAAGGAAAAAGGGCCTCTGCAAAACTGTAGGGAGGAGGGTGAAGATGCTACAGAATGAAGCAGTTTAGATAAGAAACGCAGATTCAAAAGTTTGTTGTCTTCTAAAAAGAAGAATTAAGAAACAGGAACCTTTCTAAAAGTTATTTTGCGTCTTCTTCTGATTTTGTATTGACTTCTGAGGTCATTGTTTGGATAGATAATGATAAATCATGGGGTAATAGGGGACATAGTCAGTTAAATTTGTTTTCTAAATGAAGTTCTAGTCTTTTTAAGAGGTAATTTACTGGTTCAGTCTGTCAGTCCTTTTTGGTCAGTGTCTTTCTCAGCCTGAATACCACTTACGCCTCATGTGAGCCTTCACAGTTGTGCATGCAATGAACGTTTAAAGCTTTTCAAGTCTGATATCACACCGACAGACTTTGCAGAATTTATTAGGCGTGCTTTTCAGTTCCAGTGAAGCTAAATAGGTGTTCTCCAGGCTGTGGGCGATGAGGCCGGCTTACATCAGACGTGGGAGCAGGTGAAGCTGCGGGTTCACCGGCTCTTTGCCCTTTTGCCGAAGCAGATTATCTCAATGGGATGACGAACTGTCAGACAAGATAATGCGCACATTTGAGATTAAGTCAGACGAGCGGCTCTCTCTGTCTGTGTCCAGGCAGTGTCGGGCTGGTTGAAATGTCCCCGTCATGTTCAAAGGCCGCTGATTTCTCTGGCATATTAACTGGTTGAGCCCCACCTGTGGAGGTTCCCGGTAAAGCTGCTTACCTGCGCTGCCTCGTGTCACGATTTGGGTTAAATCTCTGCCTTCTAATGGCCGTCGACTCCTGGCGTCATACAAAAGACAAAGTTTATCATGTTGTCAAATTCAAGTCAAAATGAGATGTGTGGGAGATATTTAGATAGATAATGAAATGAATAGATGACTAAAAATGGAAATGCAGGTTGAACCCAAAGTGTTCCCGTTAGAGTTTAAAGGAGATATGATGCCACTGAGAGTCCTTCATCAGCCCTCATTAGCTGGAGTTGAGGGCTCTCTGTTTTAATTGGAACCTGACAAAGGAGTCGTTATTATTATTATTTTCATTTACAGCATTGTGAACATTGAAGGGCTTTTTAAGAGGCTCTCTGTGTGTGTTTGCCATGCAGGATGTTTAATTGGGTGGTGAAAGTGGTCCCTCAACCTGTTGAAGCTCCTGGGTGTCTTGAAGCTGCCAAGACCTCTTCTACTGTACGACAACACACACCAACACACAATCCATTCACACGCAAACTGTGCTGTTTGTTCTCTGTAGTTTTCTGAAACATTTTTCTCTGTTTTATTTTTACAGGAGCCTCCAAAGACCAAAGATGGTGAGTATTATTTCAGAGGGGGGGTTCTCTAATTTGCACTTTCAGGCACATGTAGCATATTTATTTGTTGTGTTTGTTTGAATCATTTCTCACAGCAAAGTGCAGTGCAGAGGAGGCTTCAGAGGACAGGTTAGTCAGTCTTTTCATATGCATGAGCGGTGGTGTGTTTTCCTAAATGCTGACATCGGACCCTGTGTTTTCCCTCTTTCTGCAGCCAGGCCCAGAACGGAGTGATCGGCTGGCTGTCCAACGGCTTCGTCAGCGCCCTGCCGCAGCCTCCCAGCTCCCCTCGACTGGCCAGGGCCAACTCTGACGCCAGGGTGAGTCCACCATCCTCTGCGTGTGTTTCAAATCAAGAGCTCTGACAAAAGTCCCTGTTTTTTTCCTGGCTTTTTTGTTCTTTTTGCTGTTACATTTGGCTCTTGTTTGTTGTGAGACCTCTGCCAAAAACCAGCTCAGAGAAAAATCCAGGAAGAAAACTGTCACTCAAAAGTTTCCTTTATGGTAGAAATCAGGAAAAGCACATGGTAAAGTTCATCAGACTGGTAACTGTCAATTTCTTTGTGCATGGAGAGATTTAAAGAAAAACGAGTCATAAAGAGTTTAAAACAATAAAAACAAAACACCCTTAACTTTACTGATGCATATGCTATTACTGTTGCTGAGAAGAAACAGATTCACTGTTCATTTTAATGATTTTTCTCTTATTTTTCTCTCTATTTCATCCCCCATATCAGTCAGGAGAGGATGGAGAAAGGTATTGTGTCATCAAATCATCAAACGACTGGTTAATACCTCAAATTTTGCTCCATGAAAGAAGAGTTCACCGCTTTTGTTCTTCCAGGTCTGGAGTGATAGGCTGGGTCACTCAGGGTCTGACCAAAGTGCTGCCCCAGCCAGATGAGAAGTATAAAGAGGCCAGTGAATCCCAGAACACGGCCACCATCATCCCAGACGAAAAGACAGAGGTGAGATCCCCATCTTCACTGTCTTTTACTCCCATGGCGCTTTTCTACGCCTTTGATCCTTGTGATGTTTGACTGGAGCAACTTAATACTGTTCTAAAGGCTTATAAGACTAATCATGTGTAAGGATTAAGCCTGTAAAGAAGTTGCTGGGGGGCTTATCCATGTTAAACCCCTCTATAAACTTCACTGCTTCGCAAACCTGGTTCCCTGCATGGCGACCATCTCACTGAAAGGCCTTAACGCTGCCTGAGCGAACACAGCAGTTAGAGATATGATAGATATTGAATTTTTGCGATAATTAAAGTGATGAAATATGTTTTTCAGTGGAGCAGGATCACTTTCACTTTTTGAGTGGAAAAAAAGGATGAAAAATCAAAATTTTAAAGCCTTTCATAGTACAGAGATTATTATTATTATTGTGTATCTATGTATTTATGTATTTATTATTACTATTTCTTATTACAAATCATTATAAATATAATATATTATAATTACATTATTTAATTTATTCTATTATATTATTTAGTTTATTTAATTTATTATTTCAACTGTCTTTTAATGTCGTTTTTTTCTCTCACAGGTGTATGAGGTAGCAGCAATGCCAGGTAGGCTCATGAAGACTCTTTTTAAAAACATAATCACAGGCAGAGAATAAATAGATGCACTCATTGGTTGTGGGTGCATTTCTGCAGATTTCGATCCCCTCCCACACATCCCTGTGGTGGAGATGGTATCAGAGGATGAAGTTTCAGAGGTAGAGACTTTGACGCCTCAGTTTCCACCCAAGTGAGTACAAACCACCTTTTGTGGCTTTTGACACACTGCGTGCAGCTCAAAGAGGTTGAGGTGCAGACTCCACCAGGGCTGGGGAACCCCGGGCCTCCAGGGCCGCTGTCCTGCAGGTTTTAGAGGTTTCCCTGCTTCTAAACACCTGATTACCATCAACACAACATCAGCAGTCCTGTGCAGAGCTGAACAGTCTGATCCATTTAATCTGGATCAGGTGTGTAGAAGCAGGGAAACCTCTAGAACAGGGGCGTCCAGCAGGTTTTAGCAGGGATCTTGCTTCTGCACACCTTATTCTGATTACATTGGAACTCCTCTAGACATTGTTGAGCTTTGCATCGGTCCACTAAAGGCTCTTTGATAGGCATCAGTTGGGACCTCTTCATCTGCAGTAAAATTATCTAACAGTTGGGAACCCGCCCCCAGAAGAAGATTAATATGATAGGCACTGCTGGGATTTGAACCCAGGATCTCCTGTTTACTAGACAGACGCTTTGACCATCTAAGCTACAGCGCCTCATTGTGTGAAAGCATCTGTTTTCCAAGACACAGACTATATTGATGAATAAAGTAACTATAGGCAGCTTTTGAGAAAACTCAATAAAAATGCGGCTCTCTCCAGAGAGAACCCACGCAGACACAGGAAGAACATGCAGACTGCTCAGCCCAGGGCCACACTGTGCTCCTTTCACCACTTTTTGCTTCACTCTCACACTCTAAGACACACAAACACCGGTTCCCGCGGTTAAAAATCCCACAAACATGCAACTTCTGACCTCCTGCCTTTTTCCTCACAGTGTGGTGACCTGGATTAAGCACATCATTCCTCAGCCGGTGATACTGCCCCCTGGTGCCGTGCCCATAGAACCACCACCCAGACCGAGCAACTCTACTTTGGAAAAAAGTAAAAAAAGCCCAACCATTAAGCTGCATCAGGGCCAACGTTTACTGTACATGTGCAGTGCAATATTTCCTCTAATCTGAAGTCTTTCTCCTCGCTGCAGTTCTGTCTCCACCTCCCGAATCCCTCAGTGCAATCTCGCTGGATACTGACAGCAAGGCGAGGTGCGTTTATCAGAGACGGCAGAAGACATTTGGAATTTGCACCATTGGGGGCAAATAAGTCTTTAGGACCGTTAGTTTAGTTGTACTGTGTGAACATGTGTACCGTCTCCCCGCAGTGTGGTCGACTGGTTCGTGTCAGGATTGGGACTGAAGATGCCTCAGCTTGTTATTCAGCCCAAAGACGAGGCCGAGGTGATTTAGGCGGCAATCTATTCTCATGCATTTTCCATATGTGGAAGCTTGTTTCATTTGTTCCATTTTAATTTCCCTTTAGGGAGCAAATGACGTCCTAGAGAAAGGTGAGTTAAGCTTCACTTCATGCCTACTTTCCTGTGGTCATGGAGGGCCGTGCTCTCTGTTTTTTTTTGCTGGTGCCACAATTCACAGTTCAGTCATCAGTACTAAAGAAAATGAACTTATAAACAAGATAGGACACATTATTTTTAAGCTGTTGAATAGGAGGACTCAAAGGCCTTGTCAAACTTGGCGTGAGGGTGGGCTCAGTTTACTCCACATGTGCGCTCTGTTGAAGCACCCTGTTGTTTTTTCCCACTCCTAGTTTTTGAGGAGGTGTTTTGGTCGGACGGTCGGAGCCTAACTCAGTCCCTCTTCTCCTTCTGTTTCAGGGGGGAAGGCGCTGCGAGCCCCTTAAACAGCAGGAGGAGGCGACTGGGGAATGCTCACAGACAGATACCAATACTTTGCACTATTGGCAGAACTATAGAGCTTTATAGAGTGCAGCTCAGTGCAGATACTCTAGGCAGCTTCAAATATAAGCACAAAGAAATATCCTAAACTCACCCTACTGTACTCGGTACAGTTTCAGATGAATGTATAATGACTTGAGAACAACATAACTTAAAGCGCATTTGAAACATTTGAAGCATAACCAGTTGTGTTTTCCTGGAAGTCACTTGTATTTTGAATTTGCACATATTCTGTTTTGATTCAGACATTGAGTAATTGTCATTAAAATGGAATAGATAGAGATTATATGCCTAAAAAATAGCAGTCTGGTTCTGTCCGGTTCTGCTTTGAGATTTATAAAGATAACTTGAAAAAGAAGCAGGAGATGGAAAAAGACACTTCACTGCTCACAAATTCAAACAGAAGACATCTGTTTTCAGACAGGAGTAAAATATGAAATTGTTGCATCCCCACATAACTCTGGTTTAATGGCAGCTATAATGATTTACTGTTGTGTTAAATGTGGTCAGGATGTAATTTATTGTATATCTGCATTTCTACTTTATTTCCTGTTGAGGACGATAGAAACATTTGAAATCCTCTTCGTCATGAATATTTTAGGTCATGATGGGTTTCAGGAATGTGAGCCTTTTCTAAGAAATTATTTTTGGTATTTTAAGCCTTTATTTGAACGTCTTGATGAAGAGAGACAGGGGAATGAAAGCAGGCGCTGGTCCAAGCATCCAGAAACCAAATCAGGATCCTCATGTGGAATCCAAATCATTCAGCAATTGGGTCCAATTTTTTTAATTGATTTGTATCCATTTAATCATTTTCAGTGATTTGAACTGTGAACTGTGGCCAGGATGTGTGGTGTGCTTTTTTTGTTTTTCTTTTTCCCCCTGAGGGGTTTTGGCCTGATTTAAGAAAACCCCACAAGCTCTCAGAGAAAACATGTAGTCCTGCAGAGAATGCTGTGTTGTAAATATACTGCCAGAGAAATAAAGTTACCGTGTGTGAACTGATTCATGTGGTGTTTGTCCATGACCAACTCAGGAGTGTTGCTATTCATAAAAGAGATTTAAGAGACATTTGTATACATAATTTGATCATAACAGTATAATTTAGTTTAATTAATTATTTTATTTAGAATTTATTTAATTTACTAAATTAGATTTTTTTTTCACAGATTGAAAAGTATCTTTTTGTTGCCTAAAAAGTTATGTAAATTAATTGAATATAATACTGTTGTTGAAATGTGATAATAGTGTTACTATATGTCACGGCATCAGTAAAAATAGTAAAAGAATTAAATGTGACATAACATACTATCTTTTAGCATTTCACGACCATAGAGTTTTCTGTGGGTTTGGTGGCACCGTCCACTAGTTTTAAATAAAAAAGGGTGCAGGTAGTGAAAAATGTGGGGCAGGTTAAAGGGATGATGCCCACCTCTTTCAAGACTAATTTAGAACTGAAAAGACTGAGTTAAATACCAATGTGAGCACATCTGTAGCTTCTTTTGCACAAACTGATCCGTTTCTCTCCCTCTGTCAGCTTCATCCAAACTGAAGGCGGAGATGGTTTTAGAGGACATGGAGTCGGACGACGAGGTCCAGCAGAAGTGCAAAAGTCAAACCAGAGCTGAACCGCCACCTGCCCCCCCTGTTTCCCCCCCGGTTCCCCCCCCAGTCACAGCTCAGGAACGGCAGGCAGAGACAACGAACACGCAGTCCAGCCCGGCGCAGCCTCAAAAGAGCTGCGACGCCAGCGTCCAGCCATCAGAGTCTGCCACCAGAATGTCCCTGGAAGATGCTGAGACCCAAACCGGCCGCTGGACGCCATTCATAGAAAGCATCAAGAAGGAGGCCGAAGATGTGGCTTTGGCTACCATGGAAGAACGGTGAGGGAGCCAGAAAGCAGCAGAGCAAATAGCTGTGGAACCTAGGACATTAAAAAATCATTAATGAATGCAAACCATTTAGAATAGAATAATAGAATAGAATACTTTATTGATCCCAAAGTGGGAAAATGTACACATTGCAGCAGAAAAAAAGGGAAAAAACACAAGCACAGTGGAGGAATGAATTAATAAGTAAATAAGTAAAGATAAATAAATAAATGTTATTTACAATAATACAAAATGAATAAATGTAAATTACAAGTGAGAGTTATTAAATAATAATATGTTTATTATTAATATTAGGATTATTTATGATTGCTGGTTGAATCTGAAACGCCATTTCTCACAGATTTAAGTGACACATGTAGTAAATGAGAATCACTTGCTGTCAACTGGACAGACAACTGCGTTTACACCAGTCCCGATTACCTTTGGGAAACAAAGTTCTCTTCTGTGACCCGTCCCATTTCAGCCTGCTGCAGGAGCGGATGGAGATGACCCGTCTGGCCGAAGAGGTGGCCAGGGCCACGGCTGAGATGGCCGTCAGGCAGATGGCCAGCGAGGGGACGTCCATCAAGCTCTCTCTGGGCAGCCAGGAGCTTCTCGAAGAACCTGAAGTCGAGTGAGAGCACAGTCTGAAAAAAATTTTTGGGGGTGCCTTTCTTTCATTACAGCCCTTTTGTGAAAATGACTGTGGATGTTTGCTTTGACCAGATTGGCAGAACTAAAAGAAGAAGAAACCAACGTGGAGCAGAATGAAGTCACAGAGTAAGATGCAGTATATTTTCCCACAATCTAAACTCTAAAAAGAGCTCTAATCTGACCAACTGTCCAGATAAATAAGTTATTAGCTTGCAGAGCTCGTAGAAAAACAGACAAGTAACTTTATTTCAGTAAAGGTAAAGATCCCACATGGTCAAATGGCCCGATTCCAACCAGGCTTGTCATTCTCTAACTGACAGATTGACTTGAATATGACCAAGTATGAAGTAGCACACATCTGAAGAACATAGGCAACTTCAGGTTATTCATACTTTTTTGTCCCGGTCTTTGAAACCTAATTCTAAATATTTATTCTTTTTTTCTTTAGAAATATTGCGCTATATCATTGTAGAGGCTTATTGATGTATATATTGCAAATGTACAAATCTACAACAAATACAGTGTCAGGGGTCAGGGCTTATTGTTATCTGATTATTTACAAGAGGTTAGGCTAATTCCCTCTTTGCTGTTTTGCTCTTTGTATTAGTGTGACACTGTGTGTAGTTTTGTAAAGGGGTGGCCAAGTTTGTCTATATACATTTTCATATTTTTTTAGGATTTTTTTTACGTTGTTTTGCTGAGATGAAAGTGGCTGAGCAGGTCGATCCCGACAGTTCAGTTCCCGCAGTTTCCATCATTTGTACGATCCTAGTTCAGAATCCCGCGAGATTAGCTCTGCACGCGCACCCCTGAGCAGCATCACAATGCGTCCTAGCAACCGCCGTTTGCCTTGACAACAGCAGCCCTCCGCCCCACCCTCCGGGGTTGCCCCGGTAACGGAGCACAGCTGCCGCCGCTGTATCACGTCGCAGAGGAAAAAAATGACAGGAGCAGGATGTTTTTTCCTATTTCTGCTTGTACGGATCCACTTGAACTCCCATGATCTGTTTTTTGTGACGATTTGACCGAATGCACGTTTGGGTTTTTGGCTCCTTTAAAGGCGGACATTTTGTATCAGGACTGTAAACGATAGTAAGTATCCAGAATTAACGCCATGCTTAGATAAAGTAGGTCGTTAAACCGATAAGTTTTATTCTATTTGTTCACTAGCTTGGACTATTCTGATGTAACAAGAGAAGAAGTTAGCTCGATGCGTCATGCAACAGGTGCTCTGAAAGTCAGTGCGTTTCTGCAAACAGGAGAAAGAAAACACATATTTTCATTTTTGCATGATAAACAAGTGGCTGTTGGGGGAGCTTTGTTGTGGTACAATACTCTGAATATGAACAAAGCAACTGTATCAGCAACTTTTGTGGCTCTTCTTGGATTAAGAGCCCCCTCCTTTATGTTACTTTGTAATATGATAAACTTTTACTTGATGGATAAAGTTTTCTGGACAATCAAGGGTTTAACATCTTGTTATTTTCTGTCATACAGAAAGGAGGAAAGTCTTCCTCAGGAGGAGCAGAAGGAGGAGACTTCCCCAAATGAACCAGGTGAAGAGGACCAGGCTCAGTCTGTGTCAGACATCTTCTGCTTGTTAATGGTTTGAATGTGTAGTGAAACTCTCTCATATAAAAAAAAACCTCAGAACCCGAGGAGGAAGCAGCACCGAAGCAGACCTCCCCCTCTCCGGGTCCAAGTGTCGAACCAGAAGAAGCCTCTGAGCCAGATTCAGAACCTTCTTCAGAGTCTGAAGAGGAACCAGAATCAGGACCAGAACCAGAACCAGTGAGCAAGGACACCAGTTCAGAGGCTCCGCCTGTAACTGAGCAGCCCCGAAAGGCAGAAGACGGTCCAGGAAGCAACGCTGACCAGGCTGGTGAAAAAGTAAAGAAACAACTCACACAACACTTGATTGTGTCATATCAAAGAAGAACTTTAAGTATTTACCAACTTGCTGCCTGGCCACCTTTTTGTCCTAAAATTAAGAAACACTTGAATCAAAGAGCTCATAACATTACAGCTAGTGTAAAAAATCAAGTTATCAAGCTTGCTGTCAGAGAATTACTCTCCTCTTCCTGTAAATCTGCAGTTTTTGCCGGCTAATTTTTCAAAAAACCACAAACAGATGTGAAATACTCCCACTTTTGTATTTTCCTCTGTACCATTTCCTTCTTTTTGCTCTCTGTAGGAGGAGGAGGCCGCTGCTGGGGAGGAATGTGGTGGTATGTATGTTTTTCCCCAATCTTTCCATAGTAGTGTGAGCTAATGGTCCTCCTCCCGTGAGCATCAACAGCACATGTTCATGAGTTTTCTGGTCACTAGCAGGCATCTCCCACTGCGCTCACTTTCTGCCTGACTTTATCTGCCTGTCCGTGTCTCCTCTGTAGCTCCCGTCAGCTGCGATGCATTTAAGAGCTGTCTGATGCGCTTTCCTCCCACTTCTGAGTGCTTCGGCAACATCAACGCGTTCTTCAAAGAGAACGGCATCTCTCCTCCCAAAGTACCCCCCATGCCTAAACTGCCCACCCAGCTCTCTGACATTACCAGGAACTTACCCTCCTTGCCCCCCGAGTTACGGCAGGAGCTCTCCCAGATCAGGCTCACGCAAGTTCCCCGAAGCATCGTCCAGACTCTGACCGAGCTCCTGCCCAAAGGTTCCCCGGCTGCAGAGGGCCCCACCCTCTCCGCTCTCTCCCAGAGCTTTTCCCAGATCCCGGAGAAGGTGTCCCAGTTTTCCGGCCGAGCGCAGGAGTCCTTCCTGAACGTCAGGAACCGCCTCAACAGCCTTATGCCACAAGATGCCTAAGAAACAACAGCAGCAAAAACAGCAGCAAGACAAGAATGAGCAGGATGTAGAACTCAACTGGCTTGTGCAGCACTCCCCTCTCCACCCCCCCCAGCCCCCTCCCCTGCGGTCCCGCTCCCCGTCCCCCTCCTCCCCTGGCGGTAGCGCCCTGGAGCTGCCCAACGTGCCGTCCTACCCTCGCCTGCCGCCCATCGTCAGCCCGCCGTCAAAGCAGACCAGCTCCCTGCCCCGGCAGCTGTCCGGCCTCTCTAACCCAGCCTTCTTCATCGAGGATGATAACTCAACAGTACGACCTCCAGGTGAAACCAATGTTTTTCAGAGAGCTAGTTCTCCTCCATCACGACATTCTTCCTCAAAGAGATCAGACTTGATAGTTAGATACAAGAGTAGGTCAGTGATACCAAATGAACTGGGTTCAGGAGTAGGGGCAAACTGGTTGTATGCACCAGTATCTGCTTTGTGTTTTGCATGTTTTTGTGTAGTCATTTACAAAAACAAGCTCTGTCAACAAAAGCCGTTAAGTGGCCCACCTCTCAGTTAGGATGTCATTTGTAATGGAAAACCACCTAAACTGAGTTTTGACAAGTAGAGCTGAGTAGATACTCATGGAAAGGCCTGATGATTTAATGCTGAAGTCAAGGAAAACATCTAACAAAACACAAAACCAAAAGTACAGCGCAATTTAAAAAAATCACATGTAAAAAAAAATATATATTCTGAGAGCTGCTTTGATGTAACGTTTCAGGCTGAATATTTGGCTAAAATCAGAGCTGAAATTACACCAACAGTTGAAAAAATGTCAGGAAACAAGAACGACAGAAAACTTTTACATTAGTAAAAAAAAAAAGAAGTTTTATATATTTTTATATAGGCTGTTAATTAAAGAAAAACCTGTTGTTTTGCCACTCTAGGTCACATGCTCCATGTGATCATGTGACCGAAGCTGAGGGATGCGGAGCGGGGACACTGGACACAGATTCAGCAGCTCTCTTGACTGCTGATGCTTTACGATAACGAATGCGTGTGTGCCAGTGCATCACGATTAGCCTGATTAGCCAGATTGAATGGCTTTGCAGATGAATAAGCCAGTCGCCTCGGTAACGGGGCGCCCTCGTGCACGGCCTGGTCCACAGATGCATAAGCCTGGTGCGGGCCCTGCCAAAGCTGCCTGTCTCCTGCCCTGCGGCCGCTTGGTTCCTGCTTTGACCCGCACAACGCCTTACACGTGCCACTTAAATCTTTGCTTTACATTTCAATCCGCTTCACTTTTGACGCTTAAATCCGCTTCAGTTTGTTTTCAACCTGATTAATAGCAAATGTTCTTTAGGTGCAAACTAACACGCTGTCCGCACTGTGCAGAGAGCTCCGGCATCGGCCTTCGTCCAGCCGTAAATGTCGAAGACGTCGATCATAAGAGAGCTGGAGAAGCGGAAGGAGGGGGAAAAGGGGAGGAAAAGAGTGACATCCCCCAAATTCTCACCCCCCAGGACCCCAAACTCACAACCCTCACTGTCCCTGTGACGCCTTCGGGGGGCCGTCAGAGGTGAGCAGCAGCTGCTTTGGAAACAGTGACACTGAGCTTCTTCAAAGTCTTGAACAAGAGTAGTTATTATCTGCAATGTGCAAGCATTTTTAGCTCAGGTGCAACAGAAGCAGCCTTCTCTTGATTTAGATTTGATGACCTGTGGCTTTTAAGGTGGGTGTTCGTTCCAGGAAAGACTTCATATGTTAAAATATTTGTAAATCAATAAATTATAAAGAAATAATCCATAAAAAGGGTTTTTTTATTGGCAGGTGGAGACTGAGATACAGGATTTACCCTAACTTACTCTAACTTATTTATTTTTATTTCATTTTTATATTTCATTTAATTTTTTTCTATAACTTCGATGCGATACGCATGTTGGAAATTTACTTTTGGGGGTCGAGTCGAATATATGATCGAATCTCACTTCGGATGTTGGAAAATTCGTATGTTTAGGCAATCGTACGTAGAGGTTTTGCTATATGTCAAGAGAGGCTGATAGTACATTATGAATATGAAGTAAGCTAATAAATGGAAAACAGAGTAATCATCACATGGCAATTCGTTAAAAAGAGTTAATAAAACCTAAAATTCTGGACGTTTGACATAATTTTCTGTTCTGTTTCTTTTACTCTAATGTATTTTGCTGTAGTTCAAAATTTGTCAAATAGCAAAGTCAAACAATGTTGTCTTAGTTGTTGAAACTGTAAGATATCAAACACACGTTATACTGAACCACAAACATTAAGTAGCCTTTTTCTGTACTTTACGGTCTCAGACTTTGAAACGCCCTGCTGTTTGCTATGTCAGTCAAGTCTAAGAAACCTGAACTCCCAGTTTTCTGGGATCCTGTTCTGGAACGGTTCTGACGTCTTTTCTCTCCCCTTCATGCTTTGCTCTTACAGTAAAGGAGATAAAGAGTAAGGAAACTGCATGGGTGTAATGTTTTATGGGTCCTGTGTGCTGTTCATTCTCTTACAGCAACTGTAGATGTACATCTGCATCCACAGCTGTACAGCTCATACCACAGAAATGAAAAGTGGAATCGCTGTTTGCAAATGAGGCGTTTTAATCCAGAAGGAAACGAAAACTGCAAATGGGAACACAGAATCTCTTTCTTTTGGATTAAAACGCTTCACAATGTTGTCGTCACTTTACTCCACTGCCTCCTGCTGTCCATCTTCTGTCTGTTCAGTCTTTCCAGAGCCAGAACAAAAATGGCTGTTGTCTGTGTTATGCGTGTTCTGCAGAAACCATGAATGTAGACCTCAAATTTTGAGTCTTTCAATTTGGGAAACAAAGCCATGAGCTGATGCAGAACACAGACAGTTTGTCATAGGAACGTCTGGAAAGACTTTGACTGTGTGTCTCTCTGTGTCCTGTTGTGAAATGTGATGGTACTGTGCACTTTTACGTTGCTTTGTGCTTTCGGGTACTTTCTGTCTGTTTTCATGACGTAGCAAAAGTCAATAAACGAATGCATCTTCAACCTCGCACCTGCATCATCACTGTGTCACCTGCTTGTTGGAGTGCTGTTAATCAGTCTTTGTTACCTGCTGCTTGGATTAATATACTGTTTCCCCCCCCCCCTCCGTCACACACACAAACCCTGATCTGACCACTCACAGCAATAGTGGGAGGAATCGTAGGACTATCTGGACAAAGATGTAAGATATCCGACCCTCTCTGTTTTCCACCATCACATTCATCCGTCTAACTTGTCCATGTTTGATCAACACCATGAATCCGGTCGTCTTCCCATGAAAACTGTCTTTCCTCGTAAATCCATTCCACGATCCTATAGCAGGATTAAACATTTAGCTTCTAAAATTTTCATGTTTAGGGCGGCATGGTTTCACAGAGGGTTCTGGGTTCGAGTCCCTGTGGGATCTGCTTCATCTCTGCATAAACTGCCCACAAATCACAAAGCTTTGTGTTTTCTCTGTAGCTCCAAATATACAGAAAAATACAACTCAGGCTCTGAGGAGATTTTATTTAGATTAGTAAGTGATTGGTTGTTGTAACATGGTGGCACAGTGGTGTGGTGGTCAGCACCATGGCCTAACAGCCAGAGGGTTCTGGGTTTGAGCCCCAGGGGAACCAGGACCTTTCTGTGTGGAGTCTGCATGTTCTCCCTGTGTCTGGTGGGTTCTCTCCAGCTTCCTCCCACCATCCAAAAACCTGCATGTTAGGTTGATTTGACATTCCAAACTACCCTTAGGAGTGAGTATGAGTGTGCATGATTGTTGGTCCTTGTGTGGCCCTGTGATGGACTGGTCCAGGGTGACCCCGCCTCTCCCCATTGACTACTGGGGTATGCTCTAGTTCCCCTGCGACCCCATTAGGGAATAAGCAGCCATGATCATAAATGGATGGATGGAGCTTTTCACGTTTAAGACACTACACCTTTGTCCATTGTGTCCTTTAACCATACCGAACATGACGCCACAAACAAAAAAGAAAGTCACTAAGTATAGAAAGACAGTAAAGCTGTGTCTGCCTTACTGTTTGACAGCCGGCTGCTGCGCTCTCACAGTGAAGATGACGACGATGAGCTGAGCATCCCTGTCCGGGCCTGGCCCAGCCAGTCCAGCCTGCACAGCGGCGATGACAGGTGAGCTGCGCACACTCCACCTGATGCCTCCCGTCCACAAACAGCATCCGGTTTGACCTGTCCCCTCTCTTCCAAGTGTCAGAGAGCGCCCCACCTCCTCAGCCAGCCAAACCAGCGCAGTGGTCAACGAGCGGCTCCAGGAGCTCATCAAGATGTTCAAAGAGAGAACGGAGAAGGCCAAAGAGAAGCTCATCGACCCCGACAGCTCGGACGATGAGAGCGTCATCACCGGTGAGTGAGCGTCTCAGTTCTCACAGGTTTTCAGAACACAGGACGCGGCCTCAGCAACGCTGTCAAGCCAGCTTAAAGTTGCAGGATACATCACCAGGAAAGCGAGGAAAAGATTTGGCCATGCAAACATCACGTTGGGGGTTTTAATACCTGACCACAAACTTTTACGTTCTGTTTTTTACCAGTGACCCAAACCACTCTGACAGGGAGTTACCGACCAATCAGAACCCCCTAACCACCATTAACCCCCCCAGGTGACCTCCATGGCCCCCCAGCAGGAGGGACCAGAGCCACCTTTGGTTTCCCCTAATTCTTTAGTTCCACCTACAGTATATTAACCTCAGAGCTCCACCATCAGTCAGAACTGAAGAAGCCTCTTGGATCAGAGGCCAATCGTCTTCTAGAAAAACTTCACCTCCAGTTGTAACTTTCCCCCAGTGTTTTTAAATCTATGGAAAATCCACAAAATCCTTTATAAATGTAATAAAAAAGTGAGGAATCCAAAAGTCGGACCTGAACCTTATAACCATTAACTGGGAGCTAGATGTGAATCCATCTTTTCCTAACTGATCTCCTTAGATAATCCGAATGAAGCCTCCCTGTTAAGTCAGACAGGAAGCAGAATGCGTTGTGTGGAAGGTTGCAGCTGTGTGCAGATGTTACAGTACACTTTAATTCCAGGTTGAAAAAGTCACCTCACCAGCCACTCACACCCAAACACTGGACCCGTCTATACTCACAGAAATCTTAGTGGTGAGTAGAATCAGAAACGGCCACCAGCTACCCTGGCTGGAACCTTTGCACCCCCCACCCCTAAAGGCGGACCAGCTAACTCCCTCATCCATCCCTCAGACGGCTTTAGTTCTCAAAATCCAGCTGCTCCTTTTGTTACCTCCTGTGTAAAATGATTTTAGCTTCTGCTTGTTTGAGCCCAACTCTGAACAGCTGAGTGGAGAGAGCTGGGGCAAAGTGAGCTTTGAATCCGGCCACACCAGGCACTTGGCAGTAATAAGGTGATGTAGACCAGTAAGAAGGGATCAGCCTGAACTGAAAATGAGATACTTCAGGCAGTTCAGCGCTTCTCGCTTTCGTAGAAAGCTTCATACCTCATTTAAAGAGCAAGGAAGATCTACATTTCTCAGACTATACTTTGCTAACTCATATTATAAACACTATATGAGCCTTTACTGTGTTAATTATGCAAAGGAAACTAAACTTTTGGCACAATTTCTGACATAATGGAAGATCCTGCTGCTCTTTTAATGGGCTGTAGACAAACTCACTCCATCCTCTCTTTGCGAAAGCTCTGAAGGACCGTCTTGCTAAACCCATACTTTGGTCTGACTTTCCCTTCTCCCACATCTTTCAACAGCCCCTCCTCAGCCCCCAGCTCCTCCACCGCCTGCTGGATCTGCTCCATCGGAGGAAGAAGAAAAGGGGGTGCAAGCAGGCCCATCGGGAGGAGAAGGTGGAGAAGGAGGGATGGAAAGCGACCCTGAGGAGGGGGGGTCTGGAGGCTGCTGCAAGATGAAAACTACCCGATGGAGACGAGTCTGTATGCGCCGCCGCTTCCCATCCAGCATCGACCCTTTCACCAGTGAGAACCCGGCCACACACACACAACACACACAACCTGCCATTCAATTCAGTTCAGCTTTATTCATATAGCACCAGATCACAACATTAGTTATCTCACAGCGCTTTCCAAACAGAGAAAGACAGACTGGACTCTGAAGTTATTTACAGAAGGCCAAAAATTCCCACCAAAAGCAGCACTAGGCGACACAGGCAAGGAAAAACTTCCTGCAGGACCACCATGCTGCCCCACAAATATCAAATATGCAGTCAAACACAACTTAGGCTCCGCTTAGCAGATACGATTTTATTCAGATTAGTGATTGGTTGTTGAGGCAGGTACTTGTTCTGTGTCTGTAGTTTCATTCCCAAACGGCTCCCTGTTGGACTCCCCATCGTGGTCTCTCCTGCCTTTTTCTTGGCAGACTTGTTTTACGTGCTCTGGATGTTTCTGGTGTCTCTGGCCTGGAACTGGAATGTGTGGCTCATCCCGGTGCGCTGGGCCTTCCCTTACCAAACCCCTGACAACATCTACTACTGGCTGGTGACCGACTACCTGTGTGACCTAATTTACATCCTGGACATCGCCGTTTTCCAGCCGCGCCTGCAGTTCGTTCGTGGAGGGGATTTAGTGGTGAGCGGGGACCTGGAAGCTGCCACCTCCTGATATCACATAACATTACCATAAAGAACAGTGTATGCTGAGGGATATGTTCCACCTCCCAAATCTCCCTGGAAAGGAGGGGTTACCGCGAAAGTACTTAGGACCCTAAAAATGACACATACCCTCTCACATTTGCTTAATTCTGACATTCTGTCTTAATATTCGATGGTTAAAGTTTTAAAAGTGAGCCGTTTATTTCTGTTAATATGAAATTAATGTCATTCTGGTCTTTCATTTCAACAAATTAGCTTTTTAAAAATTTGCGTTATAGAAAAAAAAAGTTTTGCAATTAAAAATATCTTTCAAAAAATGTCTTTTAAAGCTACAATCGAAATAAAGACTAATTATTTCTCCAGTATTGTGAGGCCCTGAAGTTTCATACTTCACCCTAGACAGACAAAGAAAACCCTAGTTAAAGGCAATCTGTAGATTACTGTTTAGTTACTTAGTTAGTTGCACCCATTAATTATTTAGTAATTAGCTGCATGTAATTTATTTATTGCACTTTGGATTACACCATTTTTGTAATGCTTTAGCTGTCTCAATCATACCAGTGTTTGTTAAGCTGGTACTTAATACAGCTTATCTTTTCATCTTCTCTCACCTCATCCCTCCATACAACATAAAAAATGAATTTGATCTTTCTTTTTTTATTTTTTTCAGTGCGACAAAATAGAGATGAGAAAGAACTACATGAAGAAGATGCGCTTCAAGGTAAATGCCTGCAGATTTGCTTGGACATCCAACAATGACCGCATTCTTCCCTCTGTGAAAACTGATTGTTGTGTCAAATATTCTGGCAAAGTCATGCGCTCTTGGTTTCTCAGTTCGACCTCGTCAGCCTTGTTCCCCTGGAGCTCTTCTACTTCAAAACCGGCATCAACCCCCTGCTCCGTTTACCCAGACTACTGAAGGTGAGACACGCTCACTCTGCCCGCAACCACTTTCCCCCAAAAATCTCCCACTAGCTAAAAAAAGATCAGGACAAAGAGCAGGAAAGTGTCAGTCTCACATTCTCCAAATGCTTAGTAATCAGTCCAAATATTATTTTTTCCCCCTTTAATTTCCGCAGATAAACTCTTTCTTTGAGTTCAACGAACGCCTGGAAGCCATCCTGACCAAAGCCTACATCTACAGGTTAGTTCAGCTGTGCCGGCTCCTGCTCCCTGTCTTCCTTCCAAACAGGTAACAGCTCTGGCTTTGGAAATAGTGCTCATGTAGGAGTAACATTGTGTGTCCCTCAGGGTGATCCGTACCACCACCTATCTTCTCTACTGTCTCCACTGCAACGCCTGTCTCTATCACTGGGCCTCTGCCTTCATAGGCCTGGGATCCACCCAGTGGGTCTACAACGGTGATGGCAACAGGTTGGAGCCCACACACACTGCCAATTTCCCTGTTTAGGGGGCAGGACACGTGTTTGAACCAGGTTTGGACAAATATGGAGGGTGAATAGATAGATAGATAGAAAGATAGATAGCTGTAGAGTCTCTTTGCCGCAGGTAGGATCCACTTCCTGTTTCGTTCTCAGAGCAGCAGGTTGAATGAGTCTCATGCCTAAGCTGCTCTTTGGCCTGTCCAGAATACCAAAGGATATAAAATGGCCTCCTGTGACTTATCGTTTGAATCAATCATCAGAACATCTCTGCTGTCTGGGCCCCCGTCCAGCTAGGCTCCTTTCTGTCTTCTGAAGGTTTTCCTTTCTTTCTGCTCAGCTACATTCGCTGCTACTACTTTGCGGTGAAGACGCTGATCACCATCGGCGGCCTGCCGGACCCCACCTCGCTGTTCGAGATCGTTTTCCAGCTCATCAACTACTTTGTCGGGGTCTTCGTCTTCTCCATCATGATCGGACAGGTGAGCTTCACGGCAGGGCTGCAGCAGGTGCTCCGGCCTCTCTTCAGTCTGTCCTTATTCTGGCAGCAGAACCCGGTCACATGACTCCACCGCTGCTCGTTTCCCCACCAGATGCGCGACGTGGTCGGCGCCGCCACGGCGGCTCAGACTTACTACCGCACCTGCGTGGACAACACCATCAAGTACATGTCGTCCTACCGCATCCCCAAAGACGTCCAGAACCGGGTCAAAACCTGGTACAACTACACCTGGCAGTCGCAAGGCATGCTGGGTAAGGACGTAAAGACCTCTGTCCCCTCCGGTTTCGTACCTCTGACCTGCTTCACCTCCTTCTGTTTGCAGACGAGCAGGAGCTGCTGACTCAGCTCCCGGACAAAATGCGTCTGGATATAGCTGTGGATGTCAACTACTCCATTGTGAGCAAGGTCCCTCTTTTTCAGGTAAGGAAACCTTTAAAGGAACCCAGATGGTAGATAGAATTTTTTAGACGCTGTATCAGGTGGTGAAACCTTTTGTTCGTGTCTGGGAACGAGCAAATAATTTTTTGGTCATCATTAATGATGAGCTAAGGTCCACCCTCTTCCCTTTCGGCAGGGTTGTGACCAACAGATGATTTTCGACATGCTGAAAAGCCTGCGCTCTGTGGTTTACCTGCCCGGGGACTATGTCTGCAAAAAGGTCAGCTGGAAAGAATAAAAATGCACGAGGCATCATTTTCAAATTTGTTCTTTTGTTTTGAAGAGTTTTATTGTTTGTTTGCTCTCTGTATCTGATTTCTGTCTTTTTATTTTGCCAGGGCGAGGTAGGCCGGGAAATGTACATCATAAAAGCTGGGGAGGTGCAGGTGGTTGGAGGACCAGATGGGAGGACGGTGTTTGCCACTCTGAGAGCAGGTTCGGTCTTTGGAGAGATAAGGTGAGCAGATGAAATGGCTGTGTTTTGTTGCCATTTTTAACTAATCGTTGCATCTTTCTTAGATGCTGTTTGAAGGAAAAGTTAACAACTATCAGAGCAAGTTAGAATTTGTGAAACAATTTTTTCATTTTACCTGTATTCAGAATAAAAGGTTTCCAAACAGGTATATATTTTTAATAAATGACACATTGAACCCACCAAGTGTCTAGCTTTCAACCAAAACATGAGCCTAAATTTGAGGAAAGATCTGCTAATTGGAAGGTCAGAGAGGAGTTGTTGTCGGCAAAGTGAGCAGTTTGTTATTGAAACATAAACAAAAAATCCCTTAGGCTTTTTAAACAATTACAGTCCTCACAGTGAGCTTCTGTTTTTCTGAAATAAATCACCTCAAAATAGCTCATTTTCTTTTAACCACCGTGTCATGTGATGTGCAGTTTGCTTGCAGTTGGAGGGGTTAACCGGCGCACGGCCAACGTGATCGCTCATGGCTTTGCCAATTTATTCATCCTGGACAAAAAAGACTTGACTGAGATCCTGGTTCACTACCCCGAGTCCAAGAAGCTGCTACGCAAGAAAGCCAGGTTTGAGATTAACGAGATTCCCCGTTAGCTTTTGTTTCTGGTGTTTATTTGGCCTCCTGACATGCTAACGTCATAAATGGACGCCATGTGTTTCTTTACATATTTGAATAATACCATATTTGTTAGTCTGATGGTTTCCGTCTTGACTGCAGGAAGATGCTAAACAAGGGAAAGAAACCTGAACCCAAAGAGGAGGCTAAGGAACCCCCTCCGGCACCAGGAGCCCCTCCAAAGCCAGAGACTCCCAAACTGCTCAGAGCGGCTCTGGAGATGGCCGAGAGGTCCACAGGACTCAAAGGAGTGCTGGCTAAAGTCAAAGAGAAGACTAACAAATCCATTGTCTCCTTACAGGTGAACGTAGCCACAACCAGAGCAAACAAGACAAATGTGTTTTTATTTGTATTCAGCAGCTCCAATCCTGCTTCTCTTCCCTTATTCCAGCCATCCATCTGCTCCACCTTGCCCCCTCCGTCTCCGGGCCACAGCCCTGGCTGTGACACGCCGTCCTCCGGCTCCACCACCTTTCGCTCGGCCTCCCGTTGCCACGGCGCCACAGCAACCCAGTTTGAGAGGGAGGATGTCAGTGAAGACGAGTGGGATGAGGCCGGGAAGGGAAAAGAGAAGAAGTTATGATAATTTTATTTTCAAATGGCGACAGATGAGCCTGGACTTAAAGAAGAGCATTCAAATTTAAATAAAACAGAGCTTGAGAATTAATGGATGCAGGATAAATGCTGAAGTTGAACTCGTTCCTGGTTACACAATTTACTCAGATCAGACATTTTTACTGAATACATTTCTTGTCTTTCTGCCACATATACACGAGGAAATGTTTTTGTTGTTGTTTACAAACTGTTTACAGACTCTTCCCAAACTTGCCTTATTTTTTATTCTATCTCGTACCATGAGAGTAGATGTCACTTCTTATGTTTATGTATTTATGTATTGTACTATAATGTCCAGCACATTAGTCATTCTGATTAACATTTCTTTATCTGTTTTGAAGTCCATGTTTTCCTCTGTTTTGTAAATTATGTGAATATAAGTTAAGATTTAAAATGTCCTCTAATATAGGATTACTTTGGTGTTTGTAAAGGTGTGAACCTTAATGCTGGTTACATGTTTATGATTAAGTTATGATGAGATAATCGCCTATTTTTTTGTATATATGTATCTTTGTCAATCTCCCTAAACAACTATATTAGACAATCTGTAGAGGGGCATAATTTTTTGTAGAGTAAATAAGTAAACATCAGCAAATGAATGACTGGTGTAGTAATGTCTTTTATAAATCTTATTTAAATTAAATAAAAAATTCTGTATGTTTTATTACTTGATGTGCATGACCTATATCCAGGTGGAAAATAGAGTCGATCTAAAAGCCTAAACCAGAAAACACAACTGCAGAAACTGAACAGGAAGCAGAAGGCAGAGTGGGTCATAACCACAGTTGTTCCCACTCAAAATGCTCTGTGGGCGCCGTCTTGAACACTCAGGTCTTGTCAGTGCTGTTTTCTTCATTTATGAGAATATCAGAAATTCAGAAATGAAAAATGTTTAAAAGCTATTTTAATTGTCCAGTCGAAACACAAATAACTGATCCCCCTTTATCAAATTTATTATTTATTTTCTACTTGTCTAGATTATTCATGAAGGGAAGTTTCCATCTCTGTTGCTTGAGCAAAGCCAATGTGAGAAGTGGTGCTGGGGCTTTTTATTGGATTTCACTCTGATTTTAATACTTGCATGGAACATGCACCAGTAATAAAGCAATCTTAAAACATGGAAATTATTTCACAGTCAAGAGGCTAGTATATATCTGCAGTTTTCAGAATTCAGTTTTCATGACAAATGTATTTAAAGTCCTTTAATTACATAAGTGACCTGAACACCTGTAAGTCTTTCTGTTGAATTCTTTATCATTCAGCTGGCAACCTTCCTCTAACGGGAAACTACGCTTTCTGTATCACAGCCGCAGTTCAGAAGAAGAAGTGTTGTGGTTGGGGTCTTAAAAACAAGTTCTATTTATTCTATTATACAAAGAAACAAAACAAAATATAGGTCAACGTTTTCTGAGCCAACAAGATAGACCTGTGACAACCCTGTTCATTTTCATTTCCGTTCAATAGAAAAAATAAAAGGATGGGTCGGTGCTTATTTTATTTTATATAAAAGAAAAGGGGTAATAAAACAAAATGTAATTCTAGATAAGATTTTAAAATGAGGATTTTACGATATCCAAAATGTAGATTTACAAACATACATAACATACGTGACAAAATAACAAAAAGTACTTGGTGGATACCCTTGAAAAAAAGTGCGATTAAAGCATTAAAACTCGATAATATCTGCTCAAAATTATATATATATATACATATATATATATATATATATATATATATATATATATGTATGTATATATTTTCTGCTCGTGTAGGAAAACTCCAACAGGCTGGAGCGTCTCCGTTGCCTAACAACGCAGCAGCCAATCAGAGCATCTCTGCCGCTGATCCAACGCTCCGCCCTCTGACGTCACGTTGGTCAGCTGATCCAGCCGGAGTCTGACTGAGTGGAAATGTATAGTTGTTTTGCGTCCTTACGGTGAAAAATGGCTCTAAATGACATCTCGGCAGGCTCTCGTGTAGCAACAACTAACCGGAATTTTTAATTTAATCGTTACTTTACAACCAAAATCAGACGTTTCGGCTCTCAGCAGGAATTAGCTTAGAAGCTGAAGTTTGTTATGGGCAGGGTTTTAGCTTAAGCAGGCACAGTAGTTACTGAATAACTGCTAAACTTCAGATGGTCTGGAGCTCAGTGTGAATGAGAATAAGAGTTTGAAATGGAAGAAAGCGATGGGGAAGACATGACCGAAACACCAGAGCTTCCCCTGGAGGTGAGTTCATTTCTAAATATGCAGATTTGGAGGAAGAGGAGCAGCTGGTGTGTCCTTCAGGTGCACCACCGCCACCACACCTGTCAGATCTGACATTTGAGTCCGAAAATGTTTCTCTATATCTCCAAAACAGCCTTCTCTCTGCCGGCATTTTTTATGTTATATCTAAAACTCCATCTCAACCTCTCTCTTTAGATCATAATTTACATCCTGAGCTTTCTTCATGCCTCTGACAGGAAGGAAGCCTCTCTGGTTTGCCACAGCTGGTACATCGCCAGCCAGGACCATTGCTTTCAGGTGATTTGCTCACAGCTTCCTCAGCTTTGAACGTAGGCTGAGGCTGGGAATGACCGAATGCATCCTTGCGTCTTCATGTTTGTGCAGAAAAACGCCACCTTCTGCTTCCCGGCTTCGGCCTCGTCCTTGGAGCTGGTCAGGGGTCTGGCCAGAAGGTCCAACTGTAGCCTGAGAATCAGCCAGCTTGATGGCTTCAGTGTTTCCAGATCACTCCTCCTGGAGGTGCAGTATAAAGTTATCATCAAACACACTCAGTCCTTGTGATGCCTTTAAAAAATCCATATTTTCCCAACTGTTCCTGCAGCTCACAAACCAAACCATTTCTCGTCACCAAGGCCCAAAACGATTTATCAACAAAGAAGCAGTCATAGACTTCTTTGTAGGTTAAGACCACCCTTTCTCCAGGGCTCATGAAAACTGTTTCACAAATCTGTAAAGCAAAAACAAAACAGTTTTTTGAAAATCCAGCAACACTGATAAGCATTAAGGGCATACTTTTGACAGTATTTTAGTAAAGTCTGTCCCACAACCAGCTTATTCTGGAAGGAATTTGAACTATAAAACGAGATCACAATCGCAGTTAAGAGCGGCTTCAGTCTCTCTTTTGGGAGTTTTATGGCTGTAATTATTCAAACATGCCAGTGTTTGAATTATCTTCTAAAGATATTGAGCAGTAAAGAGTTGTAAACCTTGAAGGTTGCCGGGAAAGGGAGGCCAAAGTGTGATGCAGCTGTGTTGACTCAGAATTACACTGTTCATGTTGTACAATAGTAACCACAAGTGACAACAATTTGTCCTTTATATGACACAAAGCTACAGGATTTTGCGGAAAGAACACCCCCATTCTCTCTTTCCATGCTTCCCTATTTGCATACATTTGCATTGCCAGTAGTTTCTACTTAAAGCTACAAGGTGTAGGAATTGTAACAAATCGTGCTCTCTAGTTCCTCCGTTTTCAAATGGGAATTGCAGCTACGGTAGCCGTCATGCATCCAGAAGTAATGACAACATGACTTCCACATCATCCAGTTTTCTCTGGGTGATGAGGTTTGTAATTTGAAATAAATTATGATGTACAAACTGCATTGAATCATTAGTGTGAACATATAATTACTCCTCTCACTTCTCAGAGCTGGTTTCAGTCATGTGACTCTGGCTCTGAAGGAGAACACGTTGGATTAGCTAGACAGGCAGACTAGTGCTTTATGTCCCTCTCTGCCATTCTAGTTTTTCAAAATGGCCGAACGCCATGGAAAC
The DNA here is from genome assembly GCA_907169785.1 of Menidia menidia. Classification (NCBI taxonomy): domain Eukaryota; kingdom Metazoa; phylum Chordata; class Actinopteri; order Atheriniformes; family Atherinopsidae; genus Menidia; species Menidia menidia. The sequence continues at coordinate 16,477,496 of CAJRST010022223.1, forward strand.
CTCCTTATTTCCTTTTCTTCTTGATCCCTCGTGTCTCCGCCTTAGGTGGGTCTGTGCCTGGGCTCCAGGGTGGAGAGCTTGGCCCTGCCTGGCAGCAGCATAACTGAGGCCTCTCTGCTGTCCCTGCTGCCTCGTCTCACCTCACTCCGGAGGCTGGACCTCAGTGGTCTGGACAGCCTCTTCATGTCCGGAGCTTTCCTGTCCAGGGAGGAGCACAGACAGCAGGTACATTAGACCTGAAAATCAACTCTTTTTGCTTGTCCACAAAGCCAAAATAAACCAAATGTTGAAAATACGTTTCAATAATAATTAGGTTGATGTCTAGAATTAGATGAAATAACTGTTTAAAATTATTCATGAACCTTTTAAAGTGTTTATTGAAATATAGTGCTGTTTGCATTAATGTCAAAAAGTGAGATGTCTTCTTTGAACTTTTGAACGTTTTAATTTTTTGCGGCTTTCAGTGTTGAACTGGTTCCCATTCTAACCTGATTCTGGTATTAGACTGTTCAATAGTTTGAGTTTACTCGTTTGATATGTTTCTGTTTCTGCATTTAGGCGCTTTTATCCAAAGCGACTTACAAAGTAGACACAATGTTCCAGTTTTCGTCAATCTGACAATCAGCTCAGGAGTGTTTCTCCTCTTCTGGTGACATCCCGTCTTCCTGTCCCAGGTCCGTTCAGCCTTGTGCGGCCTGGAGGAGCTGGATCTGTCCGACCTGCGGTACCTCTCTGACCTCACCTTCAATCGGCTCACTTGGTGCACGCCGCGCCTCCGCCGGCTCTCGCTGGCCGGCTGCCACATCGCCTTCGAGTTCGACCCTTATCAAGGGTGTCCAGTGGGAGCCGTGGAGGACTCCTCGGCCCTCCTGTCACTTCGGAACCTGAAGAAGTTGTTAATGGAGCAGAAATCCACCCTCATAGCTCTGGACCTCAGCCGGACATCCATCACTCCTGAGTCTCTGCGCACCATTGCACAGGTCAGCAACAAAGAGAGCATTTAGCATACATGCAAGTGATTTTATATTTAAGAAAAACTGAAATAAATAGAAATAATAAAAAAGAAAAGGAAAAATATTTTTAAAAAGGCAAAGAAGAAAATGAAAATAATGAACATTTTACTGCCTTAGTATGGTCATGGCGGGTTTTCATCTGTTGACAAATATGTCTTTCTGAAGCGTCAGGAAATAAGTTATTTGCACCATATGATACATTTCCCTTTTCTATCCACATGCAAGTGATTTTTGAATGATTTAAAAACTGTCTGTTTTCCCGTCTTCCAGGTGCAGGATTTGGTGTTAAAAGAACTGTATCTGCAGGGCTGCAAGGAGCTGACGGACTATTCGATGGAGATTCTGGTGAAGCACCAGCCGGGCCTCCTTAAACTGGACATCAGCAGCTGCACGGAGCTGACCAGCCGCTCTGTAGATGCTGTAGCTCGAGGCCTGAAGTCGCTGACTCACCTGTCCTTGTCTCGCAATTGGAAGATCACTGAAAAAGGTTAGACCAGAGAATTAATCCTGTAACATGGACACACCGATCAGGAGCCATGGGGTTTACGGAATGCTGACATCCTTTTCCATAGAAAGCTAAGACCAAAAATATTCAGATAATTCTTCTTTATTTGAGTTATTTCAACACGTCTGATGTTCGATCTTAAACTTTGTGAAGTAGATAAATATCTGTGATGTAACTGAAGTCCTTCTATATCCATCCAGCCATTAGCATAACCGGGTTTCCCAGGTACTCAAACCCAGAACCTTCTGGCTGTGAAGCGATGGTGCTGACCACCACACCACCATGCAACCCTGTCCTTATGTGTATTTCTTAAAAAAAAACTAAATACTTTGCAAGAATTGTTGTAGATTGAATGGGAATCGTCTCCGCAGGCCTTGCTGACCAGCTCTCGGTGGCGTCCCTGAGGTCTCTGGACGTGTCCGAGTGTCTGCACGTCAGCGGAACAGAGATGGTGAAGGGTCTGAAGGGATCCGGCGCGGGCCGAGCCCGGCTGGAGACGCTCAGTCTGAAGAGCTGCACCTACATCCAGGTCAGTGGGGCTGGGCGGGGGGG
>CAJRST010022223.1:16486264-16558614 GCA_907169785.1 Menidia menidia
GTGTGTGTGTGTGTGTGTGTGTGTGTGTGTGTGTGTGTGTGTGTGTGGAGGATGGCAGTTACCACAGAGATACTCAATGGCATCCACGTGACTGGATGGAGAGAATTTCTGCCATCACTCACACACTCTGACGAATAAATTATAAAGAAAGAAAGAAAGAAATAACAAGAAATAAACTCATTTCTCTTAAATCTTGTCTCTTTCTCTTTATCATCTCCACTCTTCTGCCTCCTCCCGTCCAAACACCCCCCCCCGCCTGCATTGTTTCCAGAGGTTTTATGTTCCCCCTGTTGTTGTGCAATTATTGCTGATGCCCCGGGCGCTTTGTTTTCCCCGCTTCCTTCATCTCTCTTTCTGCCGCCCACCACGCTTCTCTTTGTCCACCTAATGCCCCTTTGTCCGTGCCCCAGAGCACCCTGGGTAGTGGTGGGTCACGGGGGCTCACAAAGGGGCCACTCGGCCGGCCCGGCGCTCCGGACGCCGGCCCGGTGCCCAAAAGGTCGGGAGGCCGCGGGGTTTTAGGACAACTGGGGGAGTTTCTTTCTTTTTTTGAGGATGACAGAAGGTTGAGTGCGATGTTGAAATGCGCTTTAGGACAAAAGCTGGACCTCGGCCCTATTCAGGGTGGCCCACCTCCCCAGATTCCTCCCAGACGTGACCCCTCTGCTCAGGCCATCAAAGCACGATGAGGTCGCGCAGAGACCTACACAAACACGCCATAAAAAGAGTCTCTGGGCCTCAGTTTGTGAGAATAATGATCTATGCCGACTCCCAGAGAGCCCTTAAGACATTTAAAAAAAGTAAACGAATACATCGCAAAGCCAAGAGATGTAAAACATGATTTAATGGTTCACAGAAGTGGATCTGTGGTGGGGCCGATCCCGGCTGAGCCTAATTACTCCATGGGAAGCGCGTTGAGAGTGTTGTCGCAGAGTTTTGTAAACAGGCTCACGAGCCACGGAGCCAAACTAGCAGGACGTCTAAACGCTGACTGTGCGATCTGCCCGGCTGGTTTATGCAGGACAGGATTTAAGGAGCCAGAGTGGCGACCCCAAATGGGGCCGGATACAATGCTCAAACCCAAACCCTTGATGAGCCTCTTGAGCTGAACCAGTAAAGGAATCAGGATGTCAAACTACAGTAGAACCTCTCCATACGAATTTAATTCTTCCAGGACCTACTTCATATGTTAAAATATTCCTATGTTGGTTCAAATATTCCCATCAGAATACACTATTCGCTCCACAGCCCCAAAACCTACGATAACTCCTTAATAAATACTGCAGATAATTACACATAGCAATAAAACAAATGCATTATATAAGAGTGATGTAAAAAGAAATAAATTATAAAAAAATAATCTATAAAAAGGGATTTTTATTGGCAAGTAAAGGTGGAGACTGAGATACAGGACGTACCCTAACTTACTCTAACTTTCAGCATTTGAACTTTAAACTAACTTAGCTTATTTGTATATTTTATATATTTTTTTCTATGACCTCAACGTCAAACATTTACTTCAGGTGCGGAGTTGAATATTTCATCAAATTCCACTTCGGATGTTGGAAAATTCTTATGTTTAGGCAATCAGAGGTAGAGGTTCTGCTGAACTTTGCTGAGTTGCATACGGATTCTGTTGAAAATAATTTTTTTTAGGTTTTTGTGCTAATCGTTACCTTATCGAAGTCCTCCTGCGTGGCCCTCATCTCCTTCCAGGTCTTGTTGAGCAGCTGGATGCAGACGCAGAAAAGTTCCTCCATCAGCCGGTCCTGACTGAAGAAGATGGGGTGGTAGTCGGATCCCGTCTCCGAGGCTGTTGGGATGGAAAAATTATGCGTCAGGGTCTCTGGAGCCGACGGGTGGTCAGGCGCTCAGAGGGAGACTTACGGGGCTCTCCGATTCGCAGGATTTCGCACAGGATGAGCGTCAGCTGGATGCTGCTTCTGGCAAACGGACACTCGTGTTTGTCCTCTCTGCTGCTGTTCTCCAGAACAAACTGAAATAAATCCCAAATGGGGGCGAAAGAGGAAAGAACAGCTCACATTTGGACTGCCGAGATAGTTGGACAAATTAATATTACCTCCAACTGAATCACTTAAAAACTGAGCTGCTTGTTTTCCCAGCCGAACCAACCAAACACCACAATATCCACATCCAGACTGTGGATCCCTGTCTCTGACTCCATCAAAGGCAGCAAGAAACTGGGGTGCCATGATCGATGACCAGCTGACCTTTAAAGATCATGTAACATCCGTTTTTCTGGTCGCCTCTACACCTCTTTCTGTGCTTTCCTCTATCTCCTCCTGTCACCACTGATTAACTGGGGATTTTCCTCTAGAGAGCTGATTGTCAGATTGATGAGAACTGGAACATTGTGTCTGCTTTGTAAGTCGCTTTGGATAAAAGCGTCTAAATGCAGAAACATGAATTGTTCTCCTCCTTTATCCCTTTTCAATGTAGAAAGGAAACTTTATGAGGAAGCTGAGGCGACAAATGACCCGATGAAGAAGACTCTGACTGCTTTGCTGTGTGGAGCCTGCTCACCCGGCTGTAGGAATCCGGATAGCGACTGGCGAAATAATGCATGGTGTCCAGAGCCAAGAGGCCGGGGGGCGTTCGCTCCAGGTCCTTACTGGGGCTGCTGTTGTTCTGGAAGCAGAGGGTCAGATTAGGGTGGTGGCGGTGGGTCTCAGTGCTGGCGGTTCGGAGGGAGGACGCTCACAGAAAAGCCCAGCTTTTTGAACTCCTTGGCGCAGAGCGAGCGCCGGCGCTCGTGGCTCAGGCTGTTCTCGCTCTCCGTCTCAAACGCCGCCTGCCGCAAATCCTGAAGCATGTCTCTCTGCTCCTGAAGTGGGGGAAGAGAGCGAGAGAGAAATGGACTGGAGGGCTTCGAACTAACTGCTCGCAGAGATTTGCTTCTAGTTTCTCTGGTGTTTCTGACAACCGGCCCCAACAAATGAAGCGAGTCGGTCTAAAAGTGATTGAATTGGAAAAGTCGGCTAACAAACTGTGCGTTAAGAAGTAGATGATTAACATTTGCTTCAATCAAAGTTTGGATATAAAGAAAACAACTGACTTTCGTGTAAAAAAAAGTCTAGAAAAAACCTGGTGTGCCATGTGGGTTGGCTGGTTGGCCCTTTCTCTTTATCCCCTTTCCTGTTCCTACTATCAAATAAAGTTCTCCAAAAGCCATAGAATGCAGGGTTACTTTTGGTTTCTAGAGTCTTCAAAAGCAGACTGGGAGCCTGAGCATTCAGTTAGCTTATAGTTAGGGCTGCTCAGGTAAGTCCACCCTTAGTTATGCTGCTACAGGCCAAGACTGGCAGGGGATTTCCCATGATGCACCCAGCCTTCCTCTCCTCTTCTCTCTCATCTTTTTCAAATTGAATAATAAGAAAATGAACCAGGCTGCCTCCAGCTCACCTGGGTGTAGCAGTCCAGCGCCGTCCTCATGCGAGGTTCCAGGTGGTTCAAGGTGACCGACTGCAGGACGTAGAGGTAGTGGGCCATTTCGTCCTGGACCGCGCCAGAACTGTGGATGATGTTCTGCAACCAGAGGGTTTCGTTACGTCCTGCTCCCCCAAAACTCAGCTCAGCCGGAGGGAGAGGACGACTCACCTTATAGATGTACTGGCGGAGCTTCTTTTTGTTCAGATACGCGAACATTTCCTGCGAAACACAAGATGAGAGCTAATCTCTGAAGATCCTGGAAAGTTCAGTTCAGGCAGCTGGAGGGGAAGTTTTCTAGAAGAGGTTTGGCCTCTGATCCAAGAAGCTTCTTCAGTTCTAACTTATGGTGGAGCTCTGAGTTAATATACTGTAGGTGGAACTAAAGAATTAGGGGAAACCAAAGGTGGCTCTGGTCCCTCCTGCTGGGGGGGGGGGTCACCTGGGGAGGTTAATGGTGGTTAGGGGGCTTTGATGGGTCGGTAACTCCCTGTCAGAATGGTTTGGGTCACATCTTTGACGTGTGAGTCAGGTGAGGGCAGCTGAGAGCTGAATCTTCTTTAGGAACACCCACAAGATTCAGCTCTAAGCATTAATCTGACTCCACAGATGCGAGCTTCAAACCGAGCGCAGAGACGCGTGTCTGACACCGGGTGGCGCTACAGCACCGGCGACCCAGACTGGCGGGCGGCGGATGGCGTTGGGGGACTTTGACCTCTGCATGGCACACGCATCTCTGACTCAACGGCTTTTGTTCAGGACCAACGCGCCGATAAGAAGGCCGGATTTGTTGAGCTATTGTGTGTGTGCTTGTGTGTGTGTGTGTGTGTGTGTGAGCCTGAGAGAAAGGAGGTGGAGGAATGAATGAAGGAACTGTTTCTGCACGGTGACGGAGGAGCGGGGAGAGAACGGAGGGACAGAAAGCCTCGACTGTGGGGACGAAAATCGGAGATGTCGGGACACAATGAGAGCCGCAGAGATTCCAAATGTCTGACCGTTAATTGTGCAACTCCCCTAAAGACGTGCACAGCAAAGCCTGATGTGCACAGGATACCTCAGGAAATAGTCACATAACAATATTTGCCCTAACAGACCAGATTCTATGACTGCATAGCTGGTTCAGCCATCTCTGGCTTTGGTTTTTGGAAAAAAAACTGAGATTTTCAGGATGACATTAGCTAAGCTAATGAAGGGTCTATTGTCTGGAAATCTGACATTTTGGAAGATCCTAGAGAAGCCAAAAAAAAAGGCTAGTTTCCATGCTTGGAAAAACTGGGTCAGCAGGAGTGGAGGATGTTTAATCGAGGAGTACCTGTCTGTCTGCGTCCCCGGCCGTTTGCAGTAGGGCCATCAGGAGGGCCATGGCTTTGGTTTGGATCTGCTGGTTTGTCCTGTACAAAACAAATGACAGCATGAGAAAAAATGACAAGTATGAGAAGAAAAAATAAGTCACCAATGCACCATCAAAGTGCGTCTTTGAACCGTGCGGGTGTGAGAAAGGTTAAGATGCGTATCTAGGGACTTCCTGTGAGAGCGTCAGCACCGGTTCTTATCGTTTGACTGTCTCATAACGACACAGATCTGCCACTTTCACTTCCCTTATCTGATTCTAAACATAAACAATGGTTTCTGCGGCCTCCTGTGCGGAGGCGGACGACTGTCTGGGTTCAGACTCCTCCACTTACACCTGCAGGTGAGCAATGAGCCGCTCCATGGTGACCTCCTGCTTGACTTTGGGAAACAGGTTGTGGCTGCTCTGCACCATGCTCTCCAGGATGTCCAGGGACACCTGCTGGATGGAGGCGTCGGTCGCCTTGGCGTTGACGAAGCTGGCGATCTGAGTGGGGGCAGACACGGGGGAGGGGTCGTAAGGGAGAGGGCGGCCACGGCCATCAGAAGAAAGGGGGAAATGTGAGGTCAGAGAGGAGGCAGACGAGGAACCTTCTGGATGAAAACGTCAGAGAGGTTCTCCCAAGACACGATCCCATGATCCATCAGCTCCATGAAACCAGTCAGGGTGTGCGTCATGATCACGTTACTCCTGAATGACGGGGTCACACATCAATCAGTAAATCAAAATGTATTCATATAGCACTTTAATACAAGCAGAAGCCATCCAAAGAGCTTAACAAATGGAGTAAAATCACAACATAGATAGATAGATAGATAGATAGATAGATAGATAGATAGATAGATAGATAGATAGATAGATAGATAGATAGATAGATAGATAGATAGATAGATAGATAGATAGATAGATATGCTCACTCGTTTGAGTTTTCCACTATCTTGACCAATAGGAGGTGCCCGTCCCGGCTGATGAACTCCTGGGCGAAGGTCACGTCCGTGGAAACACCGGCCAGCTCCTTCAGCGAATCACAGCGCACGCCGGCGTCGCCGCTCTGGATGCCTTTGAACAAGTCCTCTGCACAGCGGCCCTGAGTCCACACAATCACACACACACAAAAACACACACACACACAAACACACTATCAGCAAGAGCACAGGAGAATATTCTGCTCTTCCATAACCAAAAATTCTTCTAAAAGCCCTCAGTAACACTTGAGGCCATTCCTTTCTGGCTGACAAAGGAAACCGAAATATGGAAAAGTAGAGGCTCTACTGGATACTTAGCTTAGAAAATATATGCTTGTTATTTACTCCAGGTTTGGAGCTCCTCGGGTGGTTTTGAGTTAAAAAGGAACACAGACTGGACCCCGAAGTGCACAATCTTGACCTGCTAGTCTTCTTTTAAGCGCTTCAGTCATGGACAAACTAAAATAAATGTTTTAAGCTTATCGAGTTCATGAACTGTGTTGGTTTTGTTCTTTGAGCAAGGTGATGTTGATGTATGGCCCTAATGTGCACCAGTAAAAAAAACGTATACCTATGGCTTGAATTTGGAAAAAAAAAAATATTTTATTTATCACTAAAGAAGGTTCAGTGAATGTGAAACTGATGGGTTCAGTACCTCAAAACAGGCTAAGAACCACTGCTGTAGGGTTAAAGGACTCAGCTCTGACTGGTGAAGTGCACGAAAAGCTAAAGAAGGCAGGAATGTGAAAGGGGGGGGGGTGGCCGGTTGGATGTAGACTCACCGGGGCCTTGGTCAGGCGCAGAATGCAGCCGTTCTTAATTTCCAGGCGGTTCTACGACAACACAGAAGTAGAAGTGTTGGAAACAAGCCCAACTTCAGCCTCAGCTTCATAAATACACCCTATACATCACACATCTGACAAGAGACACACACAGTTATAGACAATGCATCCAAACGAACAGGCTATAACGTCTGATATAACCTTTTTTTTTTTTTTTTTATGTAGAGCGACATCAGGAGGGAAGGTAACTTTTTCCAGGTGAAATAATTCAGTCAGAAATGAAGGAAACAAAGTCAGCTCTGCACCTTCTGGCCTGTAAAGAGCAGGTTTGGCCCCCAGCCTGCCCTCCATAATGAGCAGAGCTTGTGTGGGAGAATAAGCATGTATTCCTGTCTATTAAATCCAAAAAAGGACCGCGCGTGAAAAGCTAAATGAAGAGAACGCAGCTGAAAAGCCAGGAAACACTCAGGGTCATTATTTTTCTCCACAATGAAGGAAAATGCTCTTAAACTGAAACATCTGCGTCAAACAACAAAGTCAAATCAAAGCCTGGAAGTTTATTGTCCTTCCAGTAACTAGAAGACAGGCCACAAATAAAAGCCTTGTGTGAGTTTTATGTTAACAGGAAAATGAAGGTTTCATTAAATGCATCCCATAAAAAATCTAATAAAAGGCATATCTGTGTATTTATTCCCCTCGTGGCTCAGTAACGACTGTAGCTCAGGGGGCTAAAGACGCTCCTGAAAAGGTCTCCTGTCACTAAGAGGGGGAGCAAAGCTCCACTTCTTGGGCTGTTTTGACGCTGCGTGGCTACTTTTATCTACTTCACACATCTCAGACTGTCTCACTCACGGTCTGATATCAAAATGGATGAAAGCCCATCACCTCCAACTGAATCTCTCAAAAACTGAACTGCTTGTTTTCCCAGCCAAACCAACCAAACACCACGATATTCACATCCAGACTGGATCCCTGTCATCTGGACTGGGGATTTTCCTCTAGAGAGCTGATTGTCAGACTGATGGAACATTGTGTCTACTTTCTAAGTGCCATTGGTAAAAGCAGCTTTGGTAAAATGCAGAAACATAAACATAAAAGCCCCCAAAATAAGCTTTAAAAGCCCAAAAAACAGCTTTAAAAGCCCTCAAAAAACAAAGAGAGACATGCAGCTGATAAAGCTCCAAGTTCTAAAACGTCACATGAGCCTCGGCCAGATCTCCTCAGGGGCTTTCAGGGACCGGTGGGGGCGGGACTGACCGATTCGGTGATGTACATCTGCACGCCGTCAGCATACTGCAGGGCGTAGTTCTCAGGCCCGGGGAGATTCCAGCTACACACACACACACACACACACACACACACACGCACACGCACAGACAGACAGGAAGAAAAAAAAAACACCACATCAGCACTCAGCAAACTCACAACTGTGTCAAACATTAACCAGAATCAACTTACCCGTCACACACCTCCTTTATGACGGCCGACAGAGGCTTTTTCTGCACACAGACACACACAGAGGCACAAAGTCAGACACACGACGTGAAAAACGCACACCTGCCGCGCTCTGGCCAGCCACGACGCAGGCACTCTGCTGGTTGGAGCGTTTCCTCTGTGGGGGCATGGGTTATGGGATGGAGGGACCACAGCTATGTGCGCTGGCTGCAAACATTTGAGAGGAAACCCTCTGGCTCTCTGAACAACACCTCCCCCGATGCCCAGAGCCCGTTCGGCCCGTTTGGAGAATGAGAGCCAGACGGCCTCCATGTCTGACTCCCAGAGAGCCTGTGATTAGTGGCCGGCCCCGCGGTCGCACAGTGAAAATGTGTTCTGGTTCTGCGGTCCACCCAGAGGATGGGCTGTTATTAGTGGTGGCCGGGGGGGGGGGTTGACCAATCAGAGGCATCTGGAGGACATGCTGGGACCAATGAGGGACAGAATAGGCTGTGATCTAGAATTGATTTGCTCAAAGTATAGAACATGTTTTGAACCTAAAGCTACACGGTGTAGGAATTTCTCCATCTAACGGTGAAATAGTATTCTGAATTCTAACTAATCGTGCTCTCTAGAGCCTCCGTTTTCAAATAAGTATTGCAGCTACGGTAGCTGTCATGCATCAAGAGGTAATGACAACATGACTTCCACATCATCCAGTTTTCTCTGGGTGATGAGGTTTGGAATTAAAAAAGTAATAGTCTTAATTAATTAACGGAACGCCATGGAAACCTCTGTAGACCTACCCATCCTGTGTATATATAGATAGAAAATTCTTTGCTTATGGAGGAGAAGTAAGATCATTGCAGAGGTCATTTTACACCAAATGAGGACTCATTTAAAATACCACACAATGTCCCTTTAAAACGTGACACAATTAGGATCCATAAGTGCCGGAAAATGCAGCTATCTGTCCTAATCTCAGATGCAGAACATTTTCAAACGCTGCCCTCGACTGTGTTGATGTGAGTAAGTGTGTTTGACCGTGACAACACACAGACACACCCTACGCATCAGAGTTCAAACCCCTCATAAGGAAGTAGTACTTCCTCACAGGGTCTGGGAAAAGCATTGAAAACTTCCCCTCTGTCACATTTGGTTACAGATTAATAAATAAAACTGGTGGGAGAGTGTAATTCCTGTAATTGCTCTTCATGTGTAAGACAACATTTACTTCTCCTAGAGCTGAAAAGGCTGTGTGGAACAGCTTATCCACTGACATCCAGTCCTTACAAGCTAGCCTTACCTGTGCACATTTTAGTGACACTGGGAGGTAAAAACTGGCATACAGTAGAACCTCTACATAGGAATTTCATTTGTTCCAGTACCGACTTCGCATGATAAAATATTCGGATGGTGGTTCAAATATTCCCATAAGAATACACTGTAATTCCTATGATTCGTTCCTCAGCCCAAAAAACTACAATAACTCCTTAACAAATACTGCAGACTACCTGAACTTTAAACTAACTTAGGTTATCCGTTTCTATTTCATTTTTATATTTTATATTTTATATTTTTTTTCTATGACTTTGTCCTATGATGGAAATTTACTTTCGGTGCCGAGTCGAATATTTGATCGGATTTCACTTCAGATGTTGGAAAATTCGCATGTTTAGGCAGAAGTAGAGGCTTCGCTGTGTTTGGATGGACGTTTGGTACCTGGTCCAGCTGGATGAGCTGGGGGTAGGCCCCCGGCATCTGGATGGCTATCTTCACGATGTCCTTCTGCTGTGGCATCTTGGCCCCTCTTGGCTCCACCTTTCAGCAGCTGGTTGAGACAAAAAGGAAAGTTTCCGGCAAATGTGAGAAACGCCACAGGTCCTCTGTCCTTCTTCCCAACTTCAATATAAAAAACAACAAACAAAACACAAAGTGATGAATGGTGCTGCACAATCCAGGCTGTAATCAGAGGTTTGAACACTTATAATCAGCTGAGCCACAAAGCTGAGCGCTAAACACGTTTATAGGCCACAAAGAGGACAATGATTTGGTAAAAAAACAACAGCCTCAGTTTGGTTCGAAAGACGACAGGCCGATATCTAAGTCATTTGAAAGAGGAGTGGGCGGCAGCTCCGAGCCCGGGGCAGCGTCTCTGTGCAGGTCACCGGCAGCCCTGTCATGACTTATACTGCTCAGTCCTGCTATCACTTTCAATATGAAGCAGTTCAGCAAAGCCTTCCTCTTTTTCTGCGTATCCCAGTACAGTAGAACCTCTACATACAAATTTATTTTCTTCCACAACCTACTTTGTATGTTAAAATATTTGTATGTTGGCTCAAATATTCCCATCAGAATACACTATAATTCATTACACAGCCCAAAAACCTACGGTAACTTCTTAATAAATACTGCAGTAAATTACACATATTAATAAAACAAATGCATTATATAAGAGAGATATAAAAGAAATAAATTATAAAGAAATGATCAATAAAAAGGGTTTTTATTGGCAGGTAGATGTGGAGACTGAGACGTACCCTAACTTACTCTAACTTTCAGTCACTATTTATTTCATATATATATATATATATATATATAAATATTTATGACTTCGACGTCATGTATGCTGGAAATTTACTTCGGGTGCCGAGTCGAATATTTAATCGAATTGCACTTCGGATGTTGGAAAATTCGTATGTTCAGGCATCGTTAGTAGAGGCTCTGCTGTGCAGCGGAGAAGGAGCGCCTGAGCGGCTCAGATAGCGTTCCCAGAAGGAGCTGTTGTGTTTCCCACCCCCCTCAGCGCATGGAAACAATGCCGCTGGATCTAAACCGCTCCTTTGTTACCGCCATTGCCATATTCAGTGGGGGGGGTTGACTTCCAGCGGCATGGTGGTTAGCACCATGGCCCCACAGCCAGAGGCTTCTGGGTTTTAGTCCCCGGGGGAACCTTTTAGTGGAGTCTGCAGGTTCTTCATGTGTCTGGTGGGTTCTCTCCGGGTTCTCCGGCTTCCTCCCACTGTCAAAAAACCTGAATTCCTCTCTATTTCATGAGGCCTGACTACAGCTCCAAAGGTGCCTGCGGTAACGAGCTGATGCCATCCACCTGCGAGGAGGCCGGTCCACCAATCAGGAGGGGCCACTCATAGGACTCCGGGACCTGGAGAGCATATCGTTAGGGCCCTGCTCCAGGCCTGTGTGTGTGTACAGCTTTGGAGGATGTTGTTTTGGAACTGTGCTTTGGCACTTGAATATAATTTTGACGGTTTTGAATACAGCAGAACCTCCGCTTACGATTACCGAAACGTACAAATTTTCCAACATCCAAAGTGAAATTTGATCAAATATTCGACTCAACAACCAAAGTAAATTTCCAACATACATCGAAGTCATCGAAAAAAAAAAAAAAATTAATAAAATAAAAATAGATAAGCTAAGTTAGTTTAAAGTACACATAGTGAAAGTTAGACTAAGCTAGGGTATGTCCTGTATCTCAGTCTCCATCTCTTCCTGCCATGTAGAGGTTCTACTGTATTTCCAGTTGGTTTTGTGTGTTTTTTTGTTTTCTTTGGATCCTCTGATTTAAATGCAGTTGGTTTTTTGTTCTCTTTTGTTTCTCTTTTTGGTATTTGATTGCTACCTTTGTGCTCATTGGTCGAATCTTTCCTGTAGTTAATAACTTGTTGTCATTAGCAAGAACATCTGGTTTGTGTTACATCCCTTTCCCCTAAACCAGCTGGTTGTAACATAAGTTCGTCCCTCTCTCAGGGGTTTGATGGCAGAGGTGGAGTTGGTGCCGGCTTGTGTCCGGTGGGAGCAGTGACTCCCACCCTGCTCCACCTCTGTGGGAGGCTCTCCAAAGCTTTACTCCTACTTAAAACCCTCCCCTCCTCCCCTCTGAGGCAGCAGTTTTCCTCATGAATGGATCCTCCATGATCCTGCTCCACTGTGAGGACAACTCATGATAAATGCAAGAAAAAATGTAGGAACATTGTACATCTGTTCTAACAACACTAAAAACATGTGGAATGGGACATATTGCATGTGTATTCTTTGAGGTGCATTTACACAGATAAAGTGCTGCGTCGAGTCTGTTAGATTCCCACCGGCAAAACGGAGCAAAATCTTTCAGAGATTTGCAGGAATGTAGGTTAGTTGGAGGAGCTTGGAGCAACTAAAATGGCGGGTAATGTTATGTCTTAGCCACCTGAGCCGTTTGGTGACAGATGTGAAACCGTGATGCCAGATTACAGCTTCAGCTGCACAACAAAGGCGACTTTGTCAGAACGATTCATCACAGATACACATAAATAATTTCCCTCTGGGATTATTAAAGTATTTCTGATTCTGAGGTCAGGTCCAGAAATTCCGCAAACAGATTCGCTGCAATTTTGAACCAAATTACGGGTCTGTCGGTTTCTGAGGAACCTTAAAGTTTCCCGGTTTTGGTTTTCTAGCATCACGGGAGAAAAAGCCGAGTCAAACCGATCATTTTCGTGTCATGAAAAGATTTAAATGAGTTGACTGAAATGAGCTTGTTTGAGTCAAATCCTTGACTCGGGTTGTTGAAAGCTTTCAGATTCTATTCCTCAGAGTGGTTTCACTGTCGGCTCTTAGCTCAGCACTTTTGCTTCACCCGTCACACATTATCGTAACTAAAAAAACTCTTTGTGATAGAGTCTAAAAATATTCCTGTTCGGGGTAGTTTGGTTTCTTTTTGTCCAATATATCAATATGAAACTACCACGGCAAAGTTGACTGAAGCCTCCCGTAAAACACAATCATAATCATGCATATAAAAGATAAAAGTGCTCTCTTGCTGCCACTTTGGGCCAGGTTCACCTACATGGGAGCCAATGGGAGCGGCGGACTGCTTAGTTGTGTCGGCAACGTTGTTGATACTCTAATTCTGGTGGAAAATGCCGAAACCGGACTGGACGTCTGCTCTGTGATGATTAAAACGGCCTGTTAGGACAACGAGGATTGAGCAGGGGGCTCCTGAGCCCTGAGGGCCCCAAACCAGCATGTTCCTCTCCAGATCCCGTCCATGAAGATCCCCAACAGGATCTGTGACGAGGCTGCTGGAGTCCAGCAGGAACAGCCCAAAGCCGTGTTAGGAATGAGGATGCTGCTCTTCCTCTGGTTCTAAAGGGGCCGAACAGCTCATGGGAGCCAATCTGGGACCCCATACGGGCTCAGACCCCAATCGGAGCTCTGTCCAGAAGCCTGTGCCTGATTCTGACCAGAGCGTCGTCTCCTGAGTCCATCTGAGGACTCAGAGCCCACGTCAAGACACGAATCAGCTTTTGGAGTTCGTCCACTCTTTTTAAACTGGTAGAAAAAAAGAAAAAATGACATGTGGCTTTTGGGGGCAGGATTAGATGCCTGTTTTCATCAGCGGCTGTTCCACTTATGAACTACTTAAAGAATATTATTTTTCTTTAATCATTTGATTTAATTTGGCCAGGTTTCATCTGTATGAGGAACGACTTTCTGGGAGCTCTGCAGTAAAAGGTTTTACATAAACAGGACCTCAGCAACAGGGTTTGGCAGAGCTAACTAACTCCGAGCCTGTGGAGCAGGCGGCTAAACACTGGGACCTCCAGAGCCTTTAGCTCCACCCAGCGCACCGCGACCTGCCTGCACACGCCCCGGGCCCAGAGGAACGCTGGATGGGGCTGGAGATTTTTTTCCATTCCTCAGGATGAAGGATAAACTTAAGTGCTGCTGGTTTCCTCGTCGAACACGAATCTAAACGAGCTCAGAAAGGCCGAGACGACACACACAAACCCTCATGGTTACAACAGGGGGCCGGTTTTGGTCTGCAGGGAACCCAAAAGACTTTTAAAAAATAGAAAATACGTTTTTCCCCCTTCTCCATCATTCAATTGGTTAGAACTTCTCTCTCTCTCTATGTCCTTTTCTCTCTGTCTCCCTGTCTGGTTCTGCCTTTTAAAGGAAGTTTTTCCTTCCCTGTGTCTCCCAGTGCTGCTCTTGGTGGGAATTGTTGGGCTTCTGTGAATAACCTCAGACCTGCTCTGTTTGGAAAGCACTGTGAGAGATAACTGTTGTTGGGATTTGGGGCTAAATAAATAAAATTGAATTGAACTAAAAGCGTTTCCTCAGCAAATCGCACAGCGGAAGCTTCTGGTCTCTGCCTCTAAAGAAGGTTCAGCACCAAAGTGTGAGTCAGCCGGCGCCTGTGCCTGTCTGTGCCTGTTCACATTGAGCAAGAGAAACCACACCTCCCGCGTGTGAAAACGCTTCCCAACACAAGTCAACACAATAATGCGCCGCAACAACTGGCAGCTCACGCTTCGCTCATCTTACATTTCAGGGTTTCGCTCTCATCGGGTGTCAGTATCACACAGATTTCTCTTCATAGGGTCAAATGTTTCCTGCTTTTTCCTGCTCGTCTGTTTGAGAGGGGAAGGGGACGGTTCGGCCCTGAGAGGACAGCCAGGGCCACCTTCAGAGAATGACACATTTCTACACCACCTGTGGTCTGGATGGGCTCAACCACCAAGACACCGAGCTGCAGAGGTGTGGAGGCTGAAAGGGAAACGTGAGGCTCAACACAACCCCCCTCCACCCCCCCCAGTCAGCCTCATTAGGGAAAAAAAACCACAAGCACGCACAGACCTTTGTTGGCCTGCACATCTGATGTGTGTCTGAGACCTCCTGCACTGACAGACCCCCCTCACCCCCCCACCGGGTAGGAGAGGGGGGAGGCTTTCAGCTGCCTCAAATTCCTGACCTGACAGAAACGCACACGCTCAGAAATCTTGTCTTTTTTTTTTCTTTTTTTTTTGCTCCCCCAAGAATTATGACTCAGATGAACTAAATTGTTGGGCCCCTGATGGGGACTGAACTAAACCTTTAACAGACACACAGCTGATGTCTGACCGGCTCATTCTCATGATCTACGCCTCTTTCATAAGTTTTGATGCGTGCTGGACACTCGAGCTGCTGTTTGTTTGCAGTTAATCGCAGATTGAGCAGGTTTGCTTATTAATTGTGATTTTTTTTTGGTGCAAACATTAAAAAAACGAAACGCTTAAACAGCTGGATTATTGTGTTTCCCCTGTCTGTGTCCTACTTACCTGGAATTAAAAAAAAAAAAAGGAAGAAAAGACAAGTGGAGGGCTACTGTCCTGCAGGAGCCGCCGCTGTCGGACCGACAGACATTTGTATCCGTTTGCTTTTCCCTCAATTGGAGCGAAGTCCCGTCCGTCAAAGCTGTTTTCTCCTCGGAAAACGATCCGGCTTCTTTGGAAAAAAACTGTCAGAAAAAAATCCTCGCGGCGACTTTTTCGGGATGATTCGTCGGCCAGAAAAAGTTCCGGGTTGGCCCAATAGTTGTGCCCAGTTTGCACCAGCGCCGAGTTTGTTCAGATTTGTTTGCGCGTGTTTCCGAGTGCGGAGGCTGGCTTCCGGTTTGGTTCTTCACAATAAAAGCGTCGCGTCGTAGGGTCTTTTCCACCATAGACATATAAAAATGTGTCTGTGTCTATATGTATATGTGTCTGTGTTTTCCACGGCTCTGATAACGATGCAACCATTAAAAAAGCAAGTTACTCGACATTTCTGCACTTTTTCATGCTGGCCTGGAAGATTTAATTCATATTTCGGTGTTTTATTTTTCATTTTTCAACAGACGAGTGGTTTTGCTTTGGAAAGAAAATTTTAAGGACAGAAAAAATAGTTCACTTCTCACTCTGAGATGATTTAGTGAAAACGCTTATCCAGAGTTCCGGGTCGGGCTGGTCTGGTGGCAGCTGCCCCCTGCTGGCCGGCCTCCAGCAGCGCGCCGGAAAACAACACAACTCCTGACAAAAACTAAATAAAACACAAACACTGCGTCGCTCAGGTCGCCTCTGCTCCGTGCAGATAACTCCCCACATCAATCATCTCTCTGGCTGTTTCATGCATCTGTTGGTACATGTCGACAGGAAACATGAGGAGGAAAAGATAATAGGGAAAACAGCCATTTCTGACACATAGGGGTTGTTTTGTAGGCAGTCAGTATGGTATTAACCCTGTAATACCTTATGTGTCATATTTGATAGTTTCTATAATCTATTGCCTCATTTAATGGTATAAACTTTACTCAAAACCCATTAGATTTACCATATAAGTGTACAGAAGACTATAATAGTTTTTATTAATTTTAAATTAATTAATTTGAATTTTAGAGCCATACAGAAACTTCGGACTAAAAGAATTGACTAAAATGTTTTTTTTTTGGGGGATGTTAATGCATCCACTTTTACTATCAGAATCGTGTTTTCACCTGAGCTTACTGGAACAATCTCATTTCATATCTCTATATTCATATAGAAATACGACGTCCTGGTGTGTTAATAAGGGACCAAGATAAGAGGACAGCGCACAGAAGATACCAAAAGTGTTTAATTGTTTAAACCGACACAACTACAGCTGTTGAAAACAGTCTGTTGGAGTCTCACACAGACGGGAGTCATGTGACCCGCTGCTCCAGAGCTTTCTGACTGGGCCAAAAAACACTGCCCCCCACAACCAAGACTGGCTTCAGGCGGGGAGACGACGCACGGCCAGCAGCCTGTAGCAAAGGTGTAAAAAGTGCAACAGCCAGACAGGAAGCTCTGGCAAAGCAGAGGGTTTTTTAATCCATAAAGTCCTTTAACTTTGAAGTATAGCCCCTAATTAGTAGCAACGATCCTGTAATAATATATCTAGCTGGTATAAAAAAATAAATGCTATTCTATACAAGCAGTAGAGCGATATACACAGGACGCACTTTACATACACGCACACATCATCCGAGGCAAAACTGGACATAATACGAGGGTATTTGTGTGCTCGGCCGCACCGGCCGCTCTGTCCTCCGCAAAGGGAACAAACAGGGCAGGAAACGTCCAATTTAGAGGGCCAGGCTGGTTTTACCACAAACGAGGACGACCTGTAAAGACCGAGTGAGGCTCCGAGTAAGACAAAAATCAGGCCAAACCGGAGCCCGTTTCATGACACACATACTCAGCCCAGAGGGTTCTACATACAACACCTGCCATAAAAAGCTTGTGGTGTCGTTTACTGGATGAATTTCAATCGGACTCGGTGAGGAATTGCCCTAATGGCAGCGTCCAGCACATTTGGGAGCAGATTTACACACTTTCCTTCAGCCCATTCCGGGTTTACATGTAACACTTTTCTTTTTCTACACGTAACACTTTTTTGAACAGGTGCTGATGCAAAATGACACATTTCCTCCCAACCTCTTTATTTTTGGTGCTTTTCTTTACATTAAAAGTAAATTGGCTTGAATAGCCGAGCTTTAAGTTACTCTTTGTTTATAATGGCCAATAGATTTGGCTAAAAATCAGCTAATTTTTCATCTTTCTGACATCATATAGAAAGGCATGATTATTTGAGTCAGCTGCCTTTGTTAGTTCATAAACAACTGCCCTCAATAGTCTCATGTGCTGGCAATACCAAATATATATTCTCTATGTACATAAAGACAGTGCATATTAAACCAGCTGTTTGGGATCCCACATGAGCTGTCAGACTGCTGTGTCTCCAGCCCTGATAAAAATAAAAAAAAGGGGGAAAAAAGGGGGGGGGTTCTATAATTTTTTTTTCGGTTTTGTTTTTTCCCGGTGAGATAATTCAGTACAAAAGCACACCCACTGCCACACACATTCATTCACAATTTGATACACAAACGAAATGCTTTATACACAAGAATCCAAAAATATAAATTTGAATCTTTTTCCTTGGAAAAGCAGTAAGTAAAAGGAGTTTTTTCTTTCTCTCGCCTGGATTTCTGTACATCAGGCCTGTGTCTGAGCTCAGCTGTGGCTGGCCGGGGCGAGGCGGAGGTTTCCTTTACATGCTCAGCCGATGGCGTGGGCCTTCCTGCCCCTCCCCTCACCTCCACCGTCAGTGGGCGGGGCCAAACGGGGAGACACTGAGGACAGATTAGCGTATTTGGGTGAGCGGTGCCATCAGTCTCGGGGTCAGAGGTTGAGGATGGGCACGTCGAAGAGGTCGCAAAGGCCTTCTGTCTCGTCCAGGTTGTAGATGTAGTCGTGGTCACTGGGCGGGGGGGACAGACGGAGGAGAGGCGAGAAGACTGAGGGAAAACAGGCAGAAGGAAAGCAGTTAGCCTCCAGATGACCTACTGTGTAGTTCCTCTGAATATAGAGTTGGTAATGTTTGACTGGTGTTGTCATCTGTAAAGAAACTGTGTGCCTGTTAAACTGTATTTCTGTGACTGGAATTATTGTATTGTGTTTTTCCCGATAAAAATATTTGGAAAAAGAAGAAAAGGAAATTACCTTCTGATGACATCAAGTCCTCCAACAGGTCTCCGCTCATGATCTCTGTGGAAGGAATAAAATGAAGAGTCATGCATCAACATCTTAAGATCTGAGAAAACCCTCAAGGGCCCATAATGAAACATTTATTCCTTGTGCTTATCCTTAAACTCTTCTTAGAGGTGGATGACATCCCACTCCACAGCAGCCATTACGTGGGCGGCGGAGGGCCCTGAAGAACTTTACCTTTTGTTGGATCAAACAACTCGGACAGCTCTTTGGGGAAGTCCAGCACTACGGGGAATAAAGGAAAACATTTAGTGGCAGACAGACTCCTCCTCATCTGTCACATCACTGCTCCACACAGAAAATGGTTGGATAAACATTACAGCAGGAGTCTGAGGGACGCTTTATTTTTAAGGAATTTAAGGCTCTAAAACAGCTCGACTTAAAGCTACACAGTGTAGGAATTTCTCCATCTAACGGTGAAATAGTATTCTGCATCCTAACAAATCGTGCTCTCTAGAGCCTCCGTTTTCAAATGGGAATTGCAGCTACGGTAGCTGTCATGCATCCAGAAGTAATGACAACATGACTTCCATATTATCCAGTTTTCTCTGGGTGATGAGGTTTGTAATATTAGTGTGAGCATGTAATTACTCCTCTCACTTCTTAGAGCTGGTTTCAGTCAGGTGACTCTGGCTCTGAAGGAAATCGGTTGTGGATTAGCTAGACAGGCAGACTAGTGCTTTATTTCACTCTCTCCTATTATAGTTTTTCAAAATGGCGGAATGCCGTGGAATCCTCCGTGGACTTATCCGTCCCGTGTACATACAGATAGGAAATTCTTCCTTATGAAGAGAAGTCAGATCATTGCGGAGGTCATTTTACACCAAATGAGGACACATTTATAAATCAAGACAATAATTTGAGCTAATAAAATATCTCAAATACAACACAATGTCCCTTTCAGTGGGCTGGGATGTGGTGCGGCTCTCACATTCGGGTGGGCCGGTCTTGACTGGCTCGAACACGGAGGCAGAGGAGGACGCAGACCCGTCCAGAGAGGCGGAGGACTGCAGCTGCTGGGCGACGGCTGCAGGCCTCTCTGTCGGGGCGGCGCTCGGCACGTCTGCGGACAGCAGGACATTCAGCATGAGGAGTAATAGTTAACCACACTGGACTTGATTGTGCTCGGGGGCCTCGACTATCCCACCTGTTGATGTCTGGCTGGATGCAGGACCGGTGGCCATAACTTGTTTTGTGGCAGTGGAAGGAGCTGCTTTTGAGATCTGGAGGATAAAAGGAATCATGTCAATTTAGGATAACAGAAAAAGGGGCTTAATCTGGTGTGTTCAAAGGTATGTTGACACAGAAAACAATCCCACATCATTCAGTCAATGTGGATTTTAGTGGAGGCGGCACACCTGGGTGCCTTTAGTGGAATTAGCTCAGGGTGATCATTGGGTAAGAACTTGGGCAGAGGTCAGAGGAGGGTGTGTGGGGTGATGATGGAAGCATCAAGTCCACCAAAAAGCAGAAAATCAGATGATAACTTGTCAACATTTTCCCGAAGGCTAATGTTAAGACAGCTACAGGGGGAAACCAGACCTCAACACCTCTCTTCACCCCTCTGTTTTGCAGCATCAACAGATGTGGCCATAAAGCCACACATGGCTGTACAATCATCAACATAAAACATCAATAAAGATTGGAGCTACGGCAAAGTGGTATGTGGACCTTTCCCCCAACATGTACAGCAGAACCTCTACGTATGGTCGCCTAAACATACAAATTTTCCAACACCCAAAGTGAAATTTGATCAAAAATTCGACTTGACACCCAAAGTAAATTCCCAACATATGACGTCAAAGTCATAGAAAAGAATATATAAAATATCAAAATAAATCCATCCATCCATCCATTGTCCACCGCTTATCCGAAGTCGGGTCGCGGGGGCAGCAGCCGGAGCAGGGAAACCCAGGCTTCCCTCTCCCCGGCCACTTCAGCCATTTAAGTTAGACCGTCTCCTGCATCGCTAAGCCTACACCTCTGTCGATAGTCATTATTGATTATTTCTTTATAATTTATTTCCTTTTTACATCTCTCTTATATAACGCATTTGTTTTATTGCTATGTGTAATTATCTGCAGTATTTTTTAAGGAGTTATAGGTTTTTGGGCTGTAGAACGAATTATAAGAATTACAGTGATGGGAATATTTTAACCAATATACAAATATTTTAACATACGACGTAGGTCCTGGAACTAATTAAATTAGTATGTAGAGATTCTACTATACAGGTAAAAAGGAAAACACCGTTCAACGACAGAGTCCCTTGTTTCCCCGTTTTACACAGAAAAAAATGAAGAAATAATCCATGTGGACCTGTGAGGCAGCAGCGGGCAGCTGTGAGGTAGGTGTCGGTGCTGGGAGGCTCTGGAGGACATCATCTGGGGGAGGGACAGGCAAAACAACAGGACAGGCACTGGACGGGTCCTTGTTGACCAATAAAACCTCGATGGGACCAGATGTACTCTTGAGACGAATCTGGTATTTCCTCTGTCCGTTGAGGACCTGCACACATTCAGTCCGTCACCCAAACAGAAGAGCCGCTGGATTTAGGAGTTAATGCTCACAGGAGGGATTACTCACAGCCTCTGGGATGGGCACCTCCAGCTGTGTGCCTATTGGAGCACGGATAGCCAGAAGTGTGTCACCTGAGGGAGGAACCGAGGAAGTGAACAAACAGCTGCTTTAAGCGGTGAAGAAATGACCGACATGTGTAACAGTTACCTTTGAAAGCTCCACAGAGGTCTTCATGTTTGATATAGGCCATAGTAGGAACATGTTAAGGGTCCAGAGTGAGGAACACAAGTGATGCTAACACATGATTTGAGTGTACTTCTGCACTTTGTGAGACGGCAGAATCAAGAGCCTTTTCGTCTCTAGGATGGCTGATCACCCCAGAGAAGACATTACAGAGGATTCATGTCAACAAATACAAGAGACATTTGGGCTCATCTGTCCGACTGTGTAACTAAGCAACGCCTTTCTTCAGACCCACCCGGCCCATGTTTGCCCGATGACATCATTGATTGCTGTACACCCCAGAGAGCGCCTTCCTGAACCACAGAAAGGTTATTTAACTGTTCCAACAAGTCGATGAACACTCTTAGACATGTATGTGTAAACAGCCAGGACGGGGGGGTGGATCTAAGCTGACTGGCTGTAAATGAGGATAAGCCCATACAACTGTTAATCAAATTAAATCCTTTTTTCGAGACAGTTCTTTGTGTCATATTCAATAATACATTTTTTTAAAAGCCATCGTCGCACATCGATCCCTTTTGTGAGTATTCTGTGCAAATTATTTAAAGTCATTAATTATAGCTTAGGCAAATATAACTGTTCTTTTCATATTACCTACACTTGGCAAAACTCAGTCAAATCAAAATCAAATGTAGAAAGAACATAACACAGAGTAGAACTGTTGAAAATCACAGTTATTCTGAAAAAATTATTTAAGTCTAATTTATTATGACTGTGCGAGCAAGCCGCCGTTACAGCCAACAAGTTACCACTTCAACCAAACCAACCCGTCACATTAACACAGAGACCCAAACAGACTGGGCAGGGAAGGATATGGGCTGTTGTTGGAGTCGTCTGTGACATTCTTGATGCTCTGCTGGACCCAGACTCTTTGCTGGTCCAGCTCTTGTTCCCTGAGAGCCAGGTCATCGAGCTCCGCCTTCAGATCGATCAGCTTATCGGCTATTTCCCTGGTGTTGCACCCCGGTCCCACACCCCTGAAACACAGAGGGAGACTCTGGTGACTGGTAACAGGACTTGGTGCAAAGGAAGAGCCCTGAACATTTGGAGCGCTTTTAAGCAATCATTAAAAAATTTTAAATAGCACGCTAGTCTTAGCAGATTCATCTTCTTCCCAACTAGCAAAGTTTTTTAGGCGATTCAAACCTCTTTTTATAAAACCTAGACAACTTTTCTGAGATGAAGATGCTGTCAGATAAGATGCCAACTGCAAATCACCTCATGCTAAAAACATGGGGGAGGATTTGTATCAGTCTGCTGTCAAAGCTTCATAAATGAAAAGTGAGGTACAAGAAAATGAAAAGATGATCTTACTTCCATTGGATACTGTTCTTAGACTTCTTCTCTATCAGACCGATTCCCTCCAGGACATTAGTGATATCATAGATGCGTCTTTTTTGCCGCACTGCCAAGGTGTCTGCTGCCTAAATAACAGGAAAAAATACACAGATTGTAGACATCTGTTCTGAAACGGATCGATATGAATATGAAAGATAAATGCCATTATCTCTGTGCCAACAGCTGGCTGCGACCACGAAAAAATTAACATTTTGCAAACATCTCTTCCGGCTTTACCCCCTGGTTGCACTAACGGCAGTATGGTAAGCATTGATAAGTCTACATTGGTACCAGCTCACAGGGAGTGTCAAAAGAAGAAGAATGAAAGAGAAAGAAAAAGGAATGAATGTTTGTTTTATATGCAAAGCCCAGTGAAACAAAGAGGCCAAGTCACTGTGGTCACAAAAGCAAGAAAAATAACAACTTTTCCTTTATATGAAAGGTAATATGTGGCTTATAGAGCTGCTATCACCCCTACTATTTTTACTGAGAGAAAAAGCAGCCAGCTATGATTTTGAGGTGAATATTTTTAGTCAATATCTGAAATTTGACATAAAAAGATCAGATATATAATATTTTTATATTAATGAAGAAGGCTAAATTACTTCTTAAGATAACCAGAGTTAAATATTTCAGCCTTTACAAGTAGGATCAGTCTTTTGTGTATAAAACACCTGACTCACTATGAGTGTTGTGAAGCCAACCAACGTTATTTAATGACCTCCCACTAAAAGATGAGAGTCCAGTAATTTATACAAAAGTTTAGAAAACCAGTGTATGCATGTCATTCCGTGGCAGAGATAACATCAATCAGAACTGCTCAACTGTGAAGATGCAGCAGCCTTAACTAAGGAGGGGGGCGGGGGGGACGACAAAAGCTGACCCACTTTTAAAACTTTGAATCTGCAGGGGGCAGAGTCTAAAAAGTTGACCGGTGTTCTCAAAGTTCATGTAGCGTGTAACACTTTGTTTCCCTCTCAGGGAGGCAATGATACCCCAACAAAGCGTTAACTTTGAGTGCAACTGTAGCTCTGATGTAGCAAAACTGGAAAAAAATTAGCTAGAATATAACATCCATTCAAATTAGCCTAGCTAGGCTAGGCTAACAAGCTAGCGAAAGTGAATGTAACCCAACGACAGCAGGCAGGTTCAATATGACATGTGCTAGCTAACAACAAAGACTAGGCTGCATGCTCACAGCTTTCAGATCCAGCACTCCGTCCTTCGCCTCCTGTAGTAAAGTCACAAACTTGGTCGTAAGCAGTCCCAAGCTCTTTTCGTGCCTGCTTGGAGTCTGTGGCTGCACCGAGTCCCCCACAGCTCCCAGGTCGCCCCTGTTACTAGCCGTCTCCAGCTCCATCATCACTCGGGACCAGCTCCGTACTTCCCCCCTGCCTCCCCGACCAAATCCAGCCAGCGAGCCCAGGAGAGCACGCTCCGCCACCGCAGTCAAATGCACAGAAGACCGGTATAGTTTAATGATGCCGACGGAGCATAAACAGCCTGTTTTTTTGCTAATATTCCACTAAACGGAGCTGAAACGGCTGACTACGGTAATTCAATGAGCGAGCAGTCGGTTGAGAGCCGTTGGCCACGCGAGGTATGACGGGACGGTTCAACCGTCAGAGGGAATGTCTCCAAATGTTCACATGCACCAGAAAAGCGAGTAACAACAAAAAAGAGACTTTTGAGGAAAATGTTAAGTGCTAATCTAGATATCTGTTCGGTGCTATTTATGCAGTAGCAATGATTGACAAAATACAAATTTGTCTCCAATTCATGACTCTAAAATAATTAATTGTCGGGATTTACAAAAGCATAATTTGTACACGAGCCCTTACTCGCTTAAACTTGAAGAAAACACGCACGCGGATACAAACATGCACGGATACAAAACAATTAATCGAGTTTCTTATTTTATCTATATTAATTCTAATTCATGTTGTTTTGTTTATTTTTCCTATGCTTATTAAAGTTATGTTTTTTTCTGTATAAATAACAAAGTCACCCAGAGAGAAAGTTTGAGTCACTGTCAATTTCTTTAAATACATTTTTGTTTAATATCTTCAGAATTCAATTTCTTTAAATACAAAAATAATGAGCTTACATACTTGGTCAATAAATCTGATTCTGAAATACAGTACAGTCCAGTTTGAAGTGTTTGTATAATTTTGTGAGGAAATGTCCATTTTTTTAATTCAACCAGAAAGAAATGTGTCCTTGGATGTTACGAATACTTTCAATAATATTCTATTATATATTAACTTACATAATTATTTATACCTAAAAACTAATATATATACATGTAATCCATATTTTATTAATAAAAGGCTAACAGGTCTCATTCTTTAAAATTCACTATACACTACCACCCACTAGAGGGCAATATTGTATGAGGAAAAAAATCGTTCTAGTAAACGTTCTTATTTTATACTCAGCAGATTCGTGTATTTTATTTAATCAATTGAACATAGAATGACAAAATATATTTATGTACGAGTATATCATAGCAGTTTTTGTACATAACTTGCAAAATGCTAATATATTACCCAAAGAATATAAAAAAAGCTGGGCCTACATTGTGTTGAAAGTGCTGTTTCCACGATACGGCTACTTTATGAGACGGTCAGCTGATGTGAGAAACTGCCCTTGCTACAGCGGAAATAACGTTACTGCCTTCATTCAGACCCAGGTAAACCCGGCTCCTGAAAGCTCATATCTTCTTTATTACATGCAAACGTTTGTGTATAACCTCTCGTGTCTGTGAAAAAGCATTTCTATGTGTTTTTTAGAAATATTATTAGCTCTGACGCTAGCCTGTTACTAGCTCAAGATGTATCAATCTGTTCAGTCATCACCTGTTTACAAAAGTATGATGCTTTTTGCATGTTCAGAACAACACAACTGCTGTCTAAAAGCTAAATATTTGTGAGGCTCAGTTTTTCGGTTATACCCAGCTATTTTTTGTGATGTGTCACATTGCTTGATGAATGTTTATATTTTTTATCCGCAAATTCAGTCCAGTACTAAGATGGTAATTTGGTATTGCTGTTACATATATTTACTGTGTTTTGTGTTTTCTAGTTCTAGCCATGAAGAAGAGCAAAGCCAAAGCGAACAGTGCCGCAGAGAAAGAGTTTGTGTTTGAGTTCAGGGCAGGCAAACACAACTGTGTTCTCAAAGTGCCATTACAGTTTCCTGTGCAGTTGAACATCAGTGACCTTCATGGGCGGCTGATGCTGCTACATAAAATACCCTGCTATATAGAAAGTGGTGAGTTTGCAATCCCAGTTAAAGATAATCAAATATATGCTTTGTTATGACTCATAATCAGTGCATTTCAAACAGTTCTGAGCACCCTTTGAGTCAACCTTGAGTCAAGTATTATGCTTTGCTGGCCTACATTTTGCATAACTTTCTATTAGAAATTATGGCTGGGGCCTCCTATTTTTAGAGCTTGGACGTAATCATTTGATGCCATAATCTTATTACATCCACACTTGAAATTAAAATCGACCCCAGATCTAAGTACTTTAGACTAATGCACCAATATAATGAGGTTGGGAATCGATCACTCTTGCATGTAAACACCAAATTAAACTCAAATGGGCCTTGGTGCCTAATCCTAATTTTGTGGCTGCTGTATAATTAAACAAAACTATCATTGAACTAACTTGAAGGCAGTGTCAGTGCTGCAAATTCAGCTGAACTTAAAACACATTCTGGCTTTATAAAAACTGCAGTTAAAAAATCGTTTCCCCTCTTGCAAGTGTACCAAATGAAGATTGTAGAGCAGTTACACCTAATTGTTGAATTAAAGCTTAACCATTCCAGAAAATATATCAGCACACCAGTTTTTTGCATTCAACCAAATAGATCACATCCAGTTAACTCAGGATACACTTCACTGTGATTTTAGCTTTCATTGAAATAAAAAGCAAGGGATTTATGTTTTCCACGCCTCTCCTATTTCAGACCTAAAAACCTCCCTTTCCAACTTCATCGAGAAGGAGACCAGTCTGGATTATGACAGAGGGGCAGAGCTTGCCCTGCAGAGACTCACGATGGGAGACATAGACGTTAACCAGCTCACCAGTGCTTGGTCCAGGTCTTATGTGGAGGTGACAGCATGTTTCATGTCGCTTTGAATCTGTAACAAAAGATACACACAGAAAACCTGAGAAAATTTTGCCTGTTTAAAAAAAAAAGAAAAAAGAGTCCATATTAATACAGTAGAACCTTTACTTCGATTGCCTAAACATACATATTTTCCAACAGCTGAGGTATTCTCATGTATTATGTATGTTATATCATTCGTTCCAAATTTCTGACAACAATAGCTGATGTGTGCCGGCTATCCTTCTGGCTACCTGTAGAATACAAGATGGACAATGACCAGACCTGAAACTACCAAACACAAACCCAACAGTCTGTAAAATGAAACCATCCGTGTTCTGCTGCATCAGAAACTCTTAAGTCTGTGTGAATAGTTCAGCCCATGACTGTACCCCAACACGGATGTCAGTCCAGGCCCTCAACAGGTGTGCTGTTAATTACTGCTGGACAGCTGAATGGGAGGTTTACCAAAAGACATGTGTTGACATTTAACCCGACAGAGTGGTTGTCACATTATGGCAAAAAGTAATCCAACACTGGCTCATGATGAAACTCTCCGTATCCTGTAGCCATGTCAGTCGGGAGGCGTCTGTTTTCATGAGTAGAAATGTACAGTAGAGGGCAGAAGACACATCCTCATGGCCAACCTGTCCGTGAGAGAGATTATAGAGATCTTCTTTACAAAGGATCAGTTTTTCACTGGATTTTAAGGAGAAAATCAGATCATGCAAACCAAATAATCTTGAGACTTTATGTTTTTTTTATGGTTCGGTCCAGTTTTCTTTGGGTGATGATGTTTGTAATTTAAAAGAAATTACAAACTGCATTGAATCGTTAGTGTGAGCATATAATTATTACTTCTATGCTTCTTATAGCTGGTTTCAGTCAGGTGACTCTGGCTCCTAAGGAAAACACGTTGTGGATTAGCTAGACAGGCAGACTAGTGCTTTATGTCCCTCTCTGCCATTCAAATTTTTCAAAATGGCGGAATGCCATAGAAACCTCCGTGGACTTACCCATCCTGTATATATACAGATAGGAAATTCTTGGCTAATGAGGAGCAGTCAGATCATTGCAGAAGTCATTTTTACACCAAACGAGGACACATTTGTAAAAGAATAAAAATGATTTTAGCTAATAAAATACTTAAAATACTACACATTGTCCCCTTAACAAGTTTGATAGTGACCTTTATCAGAAACCTTAACCATTCTCTACAGTTCGAGATTCAGCTGAAATATCATTCCAGCTTTAGCAAAATACAAAGAGTGACGTCACCCTCTTTACTACAACAACAACTCAACTTTGCTTCAGTCTATGAGCAGAAACTGTTATGCTGGGAAACATTACAGTGAAATGTAGCCATTAGTGATGTGGATGACTTGCTTTACACTTTGCAGATACTGCCTCACACACCCCGATAGTCCGGCCACCACGCGTGTGTGTAGCATCGAGCCGAGTGTGTTGGGAGGCGTCCCAGAATGCTCCCTCTGACTTTGGGGCAGTCATGGATCATTAAAGTAATCCAAACAGACACAGAGCAGTGCATCTGCAAATTGATTATTCATGAGCTCTCGCCGAAAAAGAAAATCTCATCAAACGTGCCCACATGCTGCGTTTAATGTTTCGCTCGCTCATTTTACTCGGTTACACTTTGATGCTCCAGAGATCCAATATGTGGTGGTTTCACATATTTGAGAATTGAGTCATCAGTTTTGTCCTCTGGGCCAGCACGAGACAAACGTCCTAGTGTGAAGTGATGTCGGGGCACAGAGGATGTTTTGAATTTAATGTTTGACATACACAATACGAGAGATATGAACAAAACGTAAAAGAAAAATACGGTGAGATTTAAATTCAATGTCAGGAAAATGTAGCAGAGAATCAAACCGGGCTTTAAAAGCTACAACTACACATGAAGCTATAAAAGAAGCATGTGATACATAACGGTTAAATTCAGTCATCAGCTCCAACCTGATTTCTTTTTACGGTTACCATAAACACCCCCTCTCTTTTTTTTTAACCCTCAAAGTTCAGGAATTTAAGCTCTGCTGTGACATGATTTGGTGTCTGCCAGGCGTTTAGGGTTGTAAAGCCCCTCCGTCCTGTTGCACTCTCAAATTTAGCACTTTGACTGCAGTCAAACAGAAATACACATGGAAGCTTTCCAATGTCCATCATGTTTGTGGCCTAAAGATTCCTGAGCCTACATTATATAAATAGAGTATCAGATTGTGAGAACTGCTCAGTCGCTTCTCTAATTAAGGACGGGGTGTGTGCTCTGCCCTCGTACTGTTGTTGAATGTTTTATTTGTTTGTCTTTCAGCTGAGCTTAACACAAATAGTGTGGACTCTGCGTTTTCTGCGTTTCCTCTTTTGCCTTCACAGGACTTTAGTTTGTGAACTTTCCATCAAAATTCGGTTTCTCACTTCTTCCTGCTGACAGCATGAGTGGAAGAGCATCTTTTTTTGCTTGTTTGTGTTTTTTTTTTACTGTAAAGTAGTCTTGTGGTGTAGAATGACCAAGTCTTCTGAAACAGACTTTCCTCTTCCCATCTGATAACCTCTTAAAGAATATAACTTCAGTATTTTTCTATGCTCTTCTTTGAACATGGACTCGCTTTTCTGTACGTATTAAGCCCAGTCCTTGCACTTGAACATTTTCAAAGAAATGCTGTGTTCTTTTTTATTTTCAAGTCGATTAAGAGTGGCCTTATGATTACTTTCCAGTGTATAAAGCCTCCTAACTCAAGGGATGAATCACTGTTATGGGTACACAAAACAGACAGCTTAACAAAGAATAACTTTTTCTTGGTAATATCTGAAAAAATGAAAGTTGACTCAACCTCGTAAGCCCCAGGACAGTTTCTGGGGTTCCTGCCCAAATTAAATTGCGGTTTTCTCTACAGTTGCAACTCTGTGTAAACCACCTTAGTATCGAATTAGAGCTAAAAATCTGTGAGAATGAATCTGCAGTGGAAGCATCGCAGTAGCTGTCATTGTGTCAGAGTAACTTAGAATGGAACATAAAAAAACCCTGAAGGATGTTTTTTCCTTGCCTACATTTTTTTGTTTTTTCCACCTTTCTTTGCATGTTTTATTACTTTGTTGGTCCTACAAATGTTTTTTGTTTTTGGCTGAATTTCCAGTGTATGTGTGGATACGTCTGTCTTTAGGTTGCACCCTTGGCGTCATATCCCAGCCAACAGGATGCTGCTCTCTCTGTTTTGAATGGTGATCAAATAGTGCTGTTTTTGGGCAAGTGAAAGCAGGATGGTGTCCAGTCCAATCTGTCTGCAGTGGACTTAAAACACAAAAACGTTGCCCAGGCCTAACCGGAACACTTTCTTTCTCCTCCCGCTTTAGACGACCCTCGAGCACGCTCTTCCCGAAGAGCCCAGTCGGGCCGAGGACTTTGCTGACGTTTACCACGAGCTGATCCACTCCCCAGCCTCAGATACGCTCCTGAACCTGGAGCACAACTACTTTGTCAGCATCTCTGAGCTCATTAGTGAGAGAGACATGGAGATTAAGAAGCTACAAGAACGGTAAGTGTTAGATTATTCCCATCCCACTGTGGGAGATAAAGCATATGGTCCGATTTCTCATGAGCTCAGTGATCGTTTCTCTGTCCGAAGGCAAACAACAGAAATGGACAAAGTGATGCATGAGCTGGGGAATACACTGAGTGACCAGGATGTCAATGCAGTAGCATCTCAACACTTTGATGCACAGCAGGTAAAAAAGTTTTAAATTAAAAAAATGATAAAAAAAAACCCTGATTCTTACATATTCATTTAAGATGTCCTATTTTTTTCGTTTGATTTTGTATTTTCTGTGAAGATCTTGGAGAACAAGTGGACCAGCGAGCTGCAGCAGGTGACCGAAATTCAAAAGCAGGAGTATCAAGAATGGGTGATTAAACTGCACCAGGATCTGCAGAAACCCAGCAACAGCAGCATAATTAAGTAAGTTCAAGCGTGTCCTGAAAATACCCGCAGCTTCGCACAACATAAAATCTGTGTCACAACGCCAACGACCGACGAAGCTCAGTGTCGTCAATGATTAATATTTGTTGTCGTCCTTTTGTGGGTCAGATTTAGGCACAGCACCAGTGTGTAAATTAGCACAGACACACCCAAGCTGCTCACGAGCTTCTGGGGATTTGTGAAATCGTACACAAGGTGGCGCTCTCTTTCCCATAATCACCTGCAGAGATCTGCCAACAGCAATTTGAAAGACTTTGAGCAGAATGTTAATGTAAACTCACAGCCAACAGTTTCCACCTTTGGGATAATTCAGAGGTGTTTTATCCTTTGGATAGAAAGCATAGATCATTGGGACTTTCTGTACATGTTTTTTTTCTTTTTAGTCATGTTATTTTGGCTTTGTTCAATATAGCTCATATCTACTGGAAGATATTCTTCTTTATTCTTCATTCCTTTATTTTTAGACAAAACACCCCCGAGGTATGCAAAAACAATTACCTTTAAAGGGTTAAAATCCCCAAAGTATAATTAATGTTTGTGTATGTTTGAGACACAAGTTGAAAGCCTGAGTTGTCTAAATTGGAAAAAATAGGATTATGTTCTATGCATTTTGTCATTAGTGACAAATGCATGAATTTGAAGGGGGGGGGGGGTTATATTCTTGGAAAACTTGTTGAAAGGAAAGAAAAGCCAATCAGCATCATGTTGGATAGAATATAACTTAACATACTTATATGACTTGTTAAGGATTTCCAAAAGAACACACCTGTTAACGGCTCTAGTTTCAAGGCCAGGCTTCATTTATCTGAAAACCTCCAATTAATTAAAAGTGGTCTGATGATAAAAATCCGTATCTTATATTTCAGAATATTTTGAGCCTGCAGAATGGCGTAGAAAGGATGGCACAAAGCTCCATAGAGCTGTGGCTCCAACTGGGCCCAGCTGTGTACAGGAGCTTTGGCTTTTGTGTTCGAGGTGCTGACTAACTCAACAGGTTGAGCAGGAAATCATTTATGGCACAATAAGAAAAAACAAGCCTATAAAGAGCAAAAGCAGAAACCAGCAGGACCTGTATGCTAAGAGCTGCTCGGACAATGTGCTGAAAGCACATTACGTGATATAATCCTCATCCTGTGTGGGTGGAACTTCCACATCAGCACTTTCAACAGCTTTTTAGATTCAAAGTTTTAGATAAAAGCTTCATCCTGTTCTGTTCATGGGAACCGTGAAATGTAATCAGGTTGGAGCTGATGACTGAGTTCAACCGTACTGCATCACATGCTTCTATTATAACTTCATGTGTAATTGTAGCTTTTAAAGCCTGGTTTTATTCTCTTCTACATTTTCCTGACGTTGAGTGTAAAACTCACTGTATTTTTCGGTTGTGTTTCTTTCATATCTCTGTTGTTGAGAGTGATAAACGACCTCACATTGCCCCATTAGGTCGATGTATGTCTCCTCTTTCCTTTCACTGCGAGCCTCTCTGTTATGAGCGGCTGATGGATGGATGCCTCCACTGTGTTCGACGTTTTTATGGAGGGATTTTCATCGAGACTTCTTTCCAGTGAGGAGATTAAGGTGCAGTCCAGGCAGCTGACTGAGGCGGCCGATTCTGGGACCAGGATGTTTGAGGAGCAGCCTCAGCTGGAGGAGAGCTTCACCATTCACCTGGGTGGGTTTACCTCCCAGCCAGAGCTTTTACTGTGGGAAAACCCTTTGCTTTAAGGACTCTTTTTCTCCAGGAGCGCAGCTGAAGACCATGCACAACTTGCGGCTGGTCCGAGCGGACGTGCTGGATTTCTGCAAACACCGTCGGCACGGCAGCAGCGGCGCCAAGCTGCGGCGGCTGCAGACGGCCCTCTTGCTGTACTCGTCCTCACTCTGCGGGCTGGTGCTGCTGGTGGACAACAGGGTGAACTCCTACAGCGGCATCAAGAGAGGTCAGCAGCCCAAAACCTGATCCGCACACACACGTTTCCCCCTCTTTCTCCCAGAAAACCTGTTGGACTGTTTTAGGGCGTGATGACAGTTTGATTTTGAGGATCTAATCTATGAGATTAGTATTACTCACTTTGCTCTTTCACACCCCTTGTAAGGCAAAGCGCTGCCGCTTTTAAGTGTTTATGCCTATTAGAAAATAGAGCTATGAAGCCCTGTGTTCATTCCTGACCTGTTCCATGTTGATCCCCAGACTTTGCAACTGTGGCAAAGGAGTGCACAGACTTCCACTTCCCCTGCCTGGAGGAGCAGCTGGAGGAGGTGCAGCAGGTGCTGCTCCTGGCCCGGGTGCAGCGCAGCAGCAAGCAGAAAGACCAACCAGGTTACTGAGTTTGCATATAAAAAAGACTCGGATGACTCATTCTCGATCCTTTTTTTCTTTTTTAAACATCCACATTTAGTTTTGACAAACTATTTCTGTGCTTGTTTAGCACAGCTGGACACCGCTGTCTTTCCCTCCCATCAGACAGAATTCACTCAGTTTAAAGTTAATCTTCAGACTCTAAGAGTTTATATTCAGACAAGCACAAAAAAAGAGAAGTACTTTGTTTTGACTTTAAAAACACCAGGGAAGAGCTCAATGTCTTTCTTTTCAACTGAGAATGAGCGGCAATGCTTTGTAGTGCTAAAGTTTTAAACTGCGGAGCTTCTTAGAGAGCTGGAGACTCTCACTGTCATGGCATCCGTAATGGAGAGGGATTAAACTGTCAGCAAGCAGAACAAGCGTTACATAAGTATAACTTCACTGATGGAAAACTTTGTCCAGAGGCTCCTCACATCATAAGTTAAGCGGTTAAGTGGAATGTTTCTCTGTGTAGAAACCTTTTAGTTAGTTTGAAGCGTTTGATGGATGCTCCACTTTCCACTTGCTCTCTGGGTCCTGTATATAAACATTTAAGGTAACTGTTATCTTTTGTTTTTATTTGTATTGCCGTGTACTCACAGAAAATCGAAAGAACGGAGGTGATGACAAGAGCAAAACGGTGGAAAGGAACCCGTCAAACATCGTACCAGGTGACGTTTCTATGTCAACCAACACCTGTACAACTCGAGACCAAAAGCCATCCTGACGCTTGTCCAAAACTGTCCGTGTCTCCTTTAAGGCGAGTTTTATATTTCACGGCACTCCAACCTGTCGGAGGTTCATGTCGTCTTCCACCTCTGTGTGGATGACAACGTCCGCTCGGGCAGCATCACGGCCCGGGACCCGGCCATCATGGGTCTGAGAAACATCCTGAAGGTCTGCTGCACTCATGACATCACCACCATCACCGTTCCCCTGCTGCTGGTTCACGACATGTCAGAGGTAAGACCACTGAGAAGGTTTTTAGGGATAAGTGCAGGAAAAACTGGTGAATAAGTCCAAAGTAAGCTTGAGTGATCCTGTTTAGGGTGTTGGATGTGCTGAGAGAAAAAGAAAGGTACAGTAGAACCTCTACATAGTAATTTAATTAGTTCCAGGACCTACTGGTATGTTAAAATATTCGTATGTTGGTTCAAATATTTTCATAAGAATACACTGTAATTCCTATAATTTGTTCCACAGCCCAAAAACCTACGGTAACTCCTTAATAAATACTGCAGATGATTACACATAGCAATAAAACAAATGCATTATATAAGAGAGATGTAAAAAGAAAGAAATTATAAATAAATAATCAATAAAAAGGGTTTTTTATTGGCACTTAACCTCAGATACAGGTGAACGGAGGTAGAGGTGGTGACTGAGATACAGTACAAACTGTAACTTACTTTAACTTTCACTATGTGAACTTTAAACTAACTTAGCTTATTTATTTGTATTTAATTTTTAAATGTTTTTCCTATGACTTCGACGTCATACGTTGGAAATTTACTTTGAGAGTCGAGTTGAATATTTGATGGAATTTCACTTTGGTTGTTTAAAATTGTGTATGTTTAGGCATCATTCTGCTGTGTAGAGATGGCTACACTGAGTCTGATGGCCTTTGACTCGTTTTCCAGCTTTGTGGAACCACAAATGAGAGAGGTCTGGCTGGTGCAAAGCACTGGCAGTACCAGATGGCATTCCTGCGAGGAGAGCAGTGGTCAAGACGGAGCACAACCCCAAATGACCGAGTTTAAATAGCAGGGTGCTGACTGCATACCCAGCAGGAAAGCCTGTGTGATTTGAATCTGATTCGGGTTGCCACAGACATCCGGCGGAGTTCACTGAGTTGCTGATCAATTCCTGTTTGGCTGTTCTGTTGTTGTCTGGACTGTTGTTTGTAGTACTAACCTAATATAACAGTTTCTCGTGCCTTTAGGAACAAATTAGTTATTTTTGTGTTTTTTTGTTCACTTGATTTCAAAGAAATCAGTCCTCTGACACGTGGGAAAAATAAGTTTCTATTTTCTGTGCAACATAACTGTATGTAATGTCTACAGAACAATCTGTAACTACTATTTTAGTTCCTAAAACTGAAATTTTAACAGAAAAAATGGAACCAAAAAGCTGAACCATCAGTATTCGGGACGTTTTTGGTCCATGCACATGAAAAGAGGACCATAAAGGATCATGCCAGGTCCTAAAGAGACGCTTCTGTGTCCCAGAGGAAATTAGTAACGGTCAAAACATGGCTGTTTTTTTGGGTGTCGGACCATGAAACATACAGTAAGTGTGTCTCATAATCTGCTTTGCTCAGATATTGTGAAAGAGAAAAGCGTGGAAGCGTTTCTGTGTGTGTTCTGTCTCCGCTTGTTGACTCGTTTCACGCTCAGCTCCGATCTGGTCTGTGCGTCACGGCTTCTTTTCAGGTAAAAACCTGTTCGTTGACTGAAATTGACTGAAATTTAATGCACCCCATAGGAGCGACAACCCGCGTTAAAAGGACCTCAGGCCCGTTTTTGCTTTGTCTTCAGTGCCTGGAATTAAACCTGACACATAATAGTGATGAATCCCACAGGAGCTTCAGTCCGGAGACGCTCCTGCCATAACGTGCCCGCTGGAGCTAATCGAGCACCAATTGTTTACATAACCAGAGTGTTTTCATTTCCTTATCCTCCAGAGGCAGAGGTTTTTAATCGACAGCTTCTGGTTTTGCATCAGGATCTTCCATCTGTCAGCTCCTTATTAAGGCGTTTCTCGTACAGAGCAGATCTTTGCCTGTTTGCACAGGCTCATTCTCCAGTTTTTTCAGACTAACGCAACCGGTGCGGTTTGTTGAAGGAACAACACACTGCAATCAAAAGAAGACCGAGCTCTTCCTCTCATTCTTTTTTTAGGGTGTTTTTGTGCTGGGAGGCACTTTTTTTTTTTTTTAGATTTGTCAAAAGAGAGCACAGAGGATTTGTTAAATGAGGTTATAATTCATGTTTGACTGTTTATGGAAAGAAGGCTCTTTTTTAAGATGAAGCCAGTAGCTGTTTGGCAAAGACCACAGCTGCTTTTTTGGTGCTCTCTGTCCGCAGCCGCCGCCGGCCGGGCTCCTCGCTGGCGCCAGCTTCGGCCGCTATCGAAAACTCCAGAGCGCGCTGACCTGTTGGTCAGGCCTCGGAGCTCCACGGCTGAGCGCTGCTCCGCTCGTCCGTCGGTCAGTCTGCTGCCAGTCAGCATGTGTCTGGACATGCGTGTTGTTGGCAGCCACGCCCTCATGGGGTGGTGACTCAGGATGGGAGCAACAAATTTCCCAGGGGTGAGGATGTGTGACAGCTTATGTGACACTCCTAGCTGGGATCAAAGGTAGATTGCAGAGATAACTTTTCTCTGAGGTCATTGTGACGGCCTGGAGCAAACGCACTCAAAACTAGGGAAAAAAAGGAGGGGAAGTGTTCTGGCAAAGTGTTTTCAGGGCTTTAAGATAATTTCTTTTGGAACAAAGGGACTTGACATATTCAGGTTAGACATAGTTCTGTATGAGGATACAGCCGTGACCCAGTTCATGATGTGTGTAGCAGTGTGTTGTGACCACGTTGCTCTCCATGTGAGGACCTTTTTAATTTAAGCTGTTAATGAAAATGAAGGAATTCCAATTGAACTTTTTTCATTTGTACAAAGAGCATCAAATCAAAGTGTGAAACTATGTTTATAACAGCTAAAACTATTCATAAATGAAAGGGTTGAATGACTGACGCAGATCTAAAAGACGTTTCCTGGGATCTGCACCACAAGGAAAAGGATTCCTCCTCCGCCTTTGCTCCACTTCTCCACCACGACTCCTAAATTTAAGGGGGCTTCTTGTGTCATTTTGGGCAACCAGACACAAGTTGGTTGCGTTCTCCATTGCATAAAAAAATAATGATGGTAGTTTCTTATTTCCTGTTGTGACTGATGGGCTTTTGTCCAGTCGACTTAACAGAAACCTTCATTTAGTGAAATTAAATACGCTTTCTTTTCACCAAAATTTAATCCGTCTTTTTTTTTTTTTTTAATCCTCTACTTTAGTGCCGCTATTCTCACGCCGTTTCCTTATTTTTCCACGGAGCAGTATCAGAATTAGCAGCAAAAGACGAGACAAAAATATTCCCCCTCACACCTTGAACCAGGTCGACTGGCAATAAGGTGAATTATATCCAACCAGTCTGAAGTTTGGATGCATCCTCACCTTTAGATGTTTGGAGAACAGTAGCTGGTAACGTTTGAAGGCCATTATGTATTGTGTAATTCTCATTCATTCTTTTTAAAAAAACCTTAGAATCATTGATGTGAGCCGTCTTTACTAATAACGAATAATTTCAAACAACTCGCTGCTCTCATTTCCCCTGCAGGAGATGACCATACCGTGGTGTCTGAAGAGGGCCGAGCTGGTTTTCAAATGTGTCAAAGGTACGATGAAGGCTCCTCATTGTATCACATTTATTTCTTTATAGATGATTAGTTACAAAAATCCATATTGGTATTTTTTTATTTGACTAAGTTTGAAAGTAATTACTTTACCGTTAGAGGATTAACATCAGTTAATTCCAAGAAGTCTGACCCTCACATTCCAGCTTCAGTGAAATCAGTACAGTCTGTCTTAAAATTTAAAGGCACGATAACAGAAGAAATAGACTGAGTCTAAAGGTCCAATTAAACAACTGATGAGATAATAATTGCAATACGAGCCGCCTTAACTTGTTTCATTTGCAGGTTTTATGATGGAAATGGCCTCCTGGGATGGAGGCATTTCCCGCACAGTCCAGTTCCTGGTGCCAAAGGTAAGGTCAGAACCTGTTGTGTGTTACCAGCTGGATGAAAAGAAGCTGAATGAAAGAAAAACTGTCTGTTACTCCTCAGAGGTTTTTCTTCAATAGACCATAAGCAGATACGACAATAGAGGTGCAGTCATTTATTTTTAGTCGACCTCTGTCCAACCATGGGAAACACTTCTCTGACAACTTATTTAGAGCAAGAGACGAGGTCAGAGTGACTCCGCTTCCCACGTGTGACCTCTGATCCGCTACTCAGATCAGTGAGAGCAGGAATTCCTCTGCATGTAGGAGCTGCTTTTTACGTTTCACAACCTCAAGCTTTGGATGCGCGATTGTTCTTTGACTGATTGCCTTCCAGTTATTTCAAAAGACGTATGTACTTAAGGCCTCGCGTGTGCCCGGCATCACAAAAGGCACACCTGTCCTCGCAGCGCATGCTTTTGAAAGCAGACGCAGAGGAGCTGAATGCTGGAAAAGCTAGCCGTAAATCACAGATTATAGAGCTTTAGGTTCCCCTGCACCGTATTTACACTGTTGTGATAAAAGAAAGCTCAGACTCTTATCACCTGAGTGTGTGACAAGCAGGGGGATTACGCCCTAGCTGGGCCTGCCAAGACTGAGGTGAACCCATTTCACTTTCTTAGAAGTCTAATATCTAGCCGATTAATGGTCGAAATAAGCTGATGAAGCTGTGCAAAGATGAACATTTCCAGGCGCAAATATAGTAGATCCTCTACATACGAATTTAACTCATCCCAGGATACATACTGTCTCTAAAATAACTTAGCTTATTTATTTTTATTTAATTTTTATATTTTATATATATTATTATATGACTTCGACGTCGTGTGTTGGAAATCACTATAGGTGTCGAGTCGAATATTTGATCAGATTTCACTTTGGATGTTGGAAAATTCATATGTTTAGGCCATCAGAAGTAGAGGTTCTGCTGTATCAAGAACAGCTTCGCCTCATGTTTTCAGATGGGTCTGAGCCCAGATGTGGGTGATTCATGACTGTTGCTCTGCCCGGGCTGAGCTGGATGCTGCATACCCACAAACCTTTGTGGTTTGCCGCCGAGGCAGGAGAACCTGTAGCGTGTTCTCATGCTGACAGGACGAGCTGAGAAAGCCAGCGGCATCAAAGGACTCTGTCTGTTCCGGCTTCCTGTCAGCTACATGCTCAGACACAATTCAAAATAGCAGCGTCTGAAATGGCATTGTTGCCCACACCTCAAAGATACATACAGCGTCTAAATATATACGCGGCCTGTCTGTGTGCGGCTGCACTTCTGCTGTAAGATTACTTAACATTCTTGTTTGACGGGTGGCAACTTCTGGAGTGACGCGGTATGCGCTCCGTTAAAGCCGCAGCTGCCGGAGCTCACATCATTTCAGCACTTGAGCCCTGAGGGAAACGACCCCAACTGTGAACTGAAGGACACTACAGGGGCCGTAAACACTTAGCCACACAGAGAGTCGTCCAGATGTGTTTCTGTGTGCTTTTGGCTGCATTTTAGCCTAAGGTTTATTCCGAAATGGTCATTTCCGGTCATCTGTGGATTGTGGTCCAGCAGAGCTGCACCACGTTAAGACAATCCAGACTGTTTTCAGGGGTTGTTCCAAGATGGTGGAATGACCTACCATAAAATTAAAGCCCCCAGAACAGCTTTTAAAGCCCTCAAAAAACTGTTTTAAAGCCCCCAAAAACAGCTTTAAGATGGTGGAACGACCTACCAGGTGCTACAAGAGCAGCAGGTCCCTGTCTGTCTTCAGGAAACTCCTACAGACCC
This sequence comes from Menidia menidia, assembly GCA_907169785.1. NCBI lineage: Eukaryota > Metazoa > Chordata > Actinopteri > Atheriniformes > Atherinopsidae > Menidia > Menidia menidia. The sequence continues at coordinate 16,525,758 of CAJRST010022223.1, forward strand.
ACCTCTTCACAGAGCATCTCCTATCCTAACTCCTTCCCATACTTCTGTACCCTCTACTCCTCTTTCTATAATTCCCTCTATCTCCTCCTGTCATCACTGACTCTGACTGGGGATTTTCCGCTAGAGAGCTGATTGTCAGATTGATGAGAACTGGAACATTGTGTCTACTTTGTAAGTTGCTTTGGATAAAAGCGTCTAAATGCACAAACAGAAACATTTCTGTCAATCTAATCCCATCTTTTTGTGTCTTTTTGTGTTGCCAGAGTATCTCAGAGGAGATGTTCTACCAGTTGAGCAACATGTTGCCTCAAATCTTCCGCGTCTCCTCTACATTAACTCTCACTTCAAGGCACTGACGGGGTGACAGGCTCCACTTTGAGGATCAGGACGAAAGAGATTCTGTAAAACCAACGTCTGATTTACACATTGCAAAAAACAATTATGTTCTGGTGGCATTATAGCACTTGCAAATCACGTGGACCTATAATCATTGTTAGGTTTCTGTGAGCTTTGTTGTGTCCTGCTGGAAGGGGACCGGGGTCCAGCCTCAGAGCAGCTGCTGCTGGTATCGCTCTGAGCTGAAAATATCCCAGTTTTTCCCTTACGGTTGTGATCTGTCATAGCCGAGGATTTAGTTCCGGGCTTTGGAAATTAAAAGTTGGCCGAACAGCTGAAGAAAATGTGAAAGTACGATATTGTTTACTCCAGTGTGACCCCACAAATCTGGGTTACATTCATGACAGCTAGCCGCTCAGCAAAGTGTGGCTTTTGATTGGCTTTCACCACATTCTGAGAAACTTTTCAGACGGGGTTAATCAGACTGCGGCGATTATGGAAAACAGTGCAGACTCTGGCTTTAAGAAAATTGTAGTTTAGATGGGATTTATCCCTCTAATCTCATGCAGCAGATCACACACATGGACTCTTGTCATAAAAAAATGACAGCAGTTGGGGTAAAAGTGACTCACTGGATATGTGGATCTGGACGGTCCCTCCCCTCTACCTGTGTAACAGCAGGGGGCGCTGTTCCGAAAGACAAAGATGAGCACACACATTAGCCAACTTTGCCCATTAAAAGAAGGGAAGTTTTAATGAGCGTTTTCTACCCACCGAGATTCATTTCCAGCTGTTTAAATCTGTGTTTACTGCTTTAAAAAGACTGGCAGATGTGTAACAAACTTACGGTAAGCCTGATTAAAAATGTCCCTGTATTTTTATGTTAATTTACATTTTTATGTTTTAATAAATAAAAAAAAGTAAGCACAACCACAACCCCATGTCTTGTATCTCCTTATGAAACCCGTCATTAACTTTTTCATATTCATTTTTTTAAAAACTGTCTCTGAGACATTTCATGGTATTTTGTTGATGGTTGAATTTACTCATAGGGACATAATCTCTTTAAAGTTGTGATCCAAGGCTTTCATTAGAATTAGTTTTCTGCACATCAATTCAAAATGGCCGTCATTCCATCTTGTCAGGTTTGCCACAGCTATTTCCTTTTTTGGCATTAGGCTAATTAAAAGAGATGACAGTTTAGTAATAAACGAGATGGCCAGCTTTGCCTTGGGGTTACTAAACTTTTAAACCGCCTCAGGCTGTCGGCTACCTCTGATTATATCACACTGGCAGGGTGAGAACCGAGTAAATTGTAAGAATATGTATTTCTGAGTGTTTGACATTCTTTGGATTAGTCTCAGTGGCCTTGAGTAACATTTTGTTTTTCTTGGAGCAGAGAAATTACTCCCCCACTCCAATGTGTTCAAAACCAGGATATGTGAAGCATCGCATGTCGAAATGCATCAGTTAAGCTCAATGTAAGTTTATGTTTTTAAAAAGCCAAATGTAAATAGAAAAAGGCTTAGAAATAATGATTCAAAGGAAACCTTGTCCAGACGAGGTGGAATTGCATTATAATCTGTAATTGTGCCAAACGTCATTAATCTGTTTGGTACAACTGAAACCACTAAGATGAGGGAGGGAATATGTCTCCTACACCAGTCTGTAGTGGTTTAATGAAAAGAAACGGCACAGAGTACTTTGTCTATAATGATTATGCTTAAATCTCAAGGTACAGATTACATTTTGGGTATATTTCATAGATGTGACAAGAAAGTAAATGCATAAAGTGCATGAAACTCATGCAGTTTTCAACTTGAAACTACTTCTAAGAGAGATCTCCAAGCTTTTCACCACATGGAGCTTACTAAGAAATTACATGCTGGAGAAATAGACTGACTCTTATAAATGAATGCATGATGTAAATGAAAAAATAAATTGACAGTTTTGAAAGGTGTCCAATGATGGCTTGGACAGGCTTCGGCCCCTCAGTGACCCCAGTAGGAATAGGCGGCTAGAGTCAAAGGATGGATGTACACACCTTCAAATATTTAGACTTTCTACATAAAGGCGGCACCACAATGCTGCTTGAGTTTAGAGATCCATCCTTATCATCTAACACTTTGTAAGGACTCTTCATTTACTATAGATGATTAAATATTCTAATTAAGGTATTTGCATTTTTTCACTATGATACATCCTCTTAAATCATGAAACAACGTGGAACTTAGATCTTATTAAAGACTCAGACTCTCTTAAGGGATTTTTGTTTAATCAATCTGATTACTGACATCTTGCTAATTATCCTAATCAGCTGTGATCCATAGATTCCGTGTGACTGTTTGACATTTTGCCTTTGTTTTATTTTTATCTAGTAAAAGCTTTAAATGACACAAGTTGAAACCTAAGCTGAATTTAACACAGTTACTTTAACAGTGTGGGTTTTTTTTTTTATCGTAAGCGATGAGCTCTATCAAATTAACGGTAAAGCTTTTTTCAAAAACCTATTGTATCCAAGCTATATTTGTGTTTAAATTTAGTTATTTTCAAATAGTTCTATCATCATCATCAATATCATTCTTATTATTATTATATGATATATCTCTAATAAGTTATCTAATTAAATTGCAGTTAAAAATTAATTGATTCAGGAAACTTGTAGCGCTACATAGACCAATAACTGTCATTAGTCACTCCTCATGGTGCAACAGCATTGAGTAGAGCAAGTTTGACTCTTTTCCAGCTCCAACACATTTGTTCTGATGAATGGATCCGCTCCTCAGCTCTGCAGAAGGACAATAATGAAATATTCATCTGAATTAAGTGTGCGGGAACTGGGCAAATTGATTACATGGTTCCTAACAGGCTTGAGAAAAACTGCTAGGCCATTTGTTGCTGCAACTTGGCTGTTGCTGCCTCTGACTGAACACCCTCCACTTTCTAAATCTATCTTGCAAAGGACTATTAGCATTGTACATTTAAAAGCATACACAGCAGCTAGCTGATTCCTGTTAGTATTTTATGAAAACTTTTAATCTTTTATTGAAATGTCTTTTTAGTCAACATCTATTGATGTGATCACATTTTTATTTGTTTTAAGCTCACAAAATAGTGTAAACTTACAAAATATGGCCTACTTGAAAGCATTGAAGATTTTTTTTTTAACTCTGCTCTGGCTCATTGATATTACCATATTTCATGTTTTAATCACATCTAAAAAAAAAAGAAAAAGAAGGAATTTATCAAGTTGTATGTTTACATCCGGGCTTTAGTCACTTTCTGCTAACTATTCTGGGATTCATGTTTTAGATTTAAAAATAAAAGCCACAGTTTTACCTGTAAAACATTTCAAGGAGCATAAACTGTAACAAACGTCTACATCCTGGTTCCGAAAAAAACGTTTATACATTGACGAAATATACAATTTTTAAAAGTTTCGCTTTCTCGAAAATAAAAGCGGGCTGTACTTTAATTTATGCTGAAAACACGAACCGGAACAGGCCCGCCGTCAGGATTAGCTTTCTGCCTGTGGTCACAGCTGGGTTGTTGGCTCTCCAAGTTGAGCAACAGTGGTACGTTGGGAGCGAGCGAGTGGCCACGGATTTGTTGGAGCCCCGCACATCCTAAGGTGAGGATTACTCATAACAGAGCCGTGTAATTTCGTTGGCGCTTCATAGACTAAATGTGCGATAAAGTCTCTGTAACACGAGAAGAATACGCTCCTTGGAAACTTAACGGCCGTTAGTGAAACTTGCCCGTCGTCCGTGGTAACGGTTTACCGCCTCGAGACCACAGACTACGGGGTGGAAATTATGACCGACCGTTGACGTGTTTTACCTGAGTTTGTTCGCCTAGCAACAAAAACGTGCGGAGGTCAAAACGTGTGGAATTATCCCGTCTTTTTTAAAGTTTAAAAAATTTTTTTTTTAAGCAGCGTGGTGTTTTTCTGGAAGTTTTTCCACTCAGCGGCGCTGACTAACAGCTCCGGACTCACTGAGCTGCTTCCATGAGCCGGAGTGGCCGCCACTTCACGGGCTCCCCGGCCGCCTCAGCCCTCTCTGTCCACCGCCAAGTGTTGAGGGTTGCTCTGCGGAAAAATCCGCCGCTGATGCCCGCTGTTTGACACATGGTGATGTGGGGGAGGCGTTTCAGGACACCCCGCTTGGAAAGTTACTGGCACGCGACGTGAGCCGCACTGACTGTGGCAAAGCTGGGAACTTTAGTTTTACACCACTTCATAACGATTGCATACTTAAAAAAATGTATTTAAGAGGTCACACAGGTTACAAATTCTTCGAAAATGCACACAGACTGTCAGTTTGCAGAGTGTTCGGTGGTATTTATGGGGATTTTATGATGGATGTTCGTTTTCAGGGTAAACTCGCATGTTTCTACACTTGATAATCCAGATAACTAATATGATAATGATAATTGAAATGGACTCCCAGATTTGAATAGTTTCTTGTTGAAAGCTTATTGGCTTTACGCAGAAGCTCTTTGGCAACAGCTTGATTATGTTTGATTTATCAGCTGCTGACAGAAATGAAAGTTAATCCTTGTTAGATTAGTCTGGATGAAGCAAATGTTACAACTGAGCACATGAGTTTGCAGAAAGCTTTAAATGGTTTTGTATTTCAATGACTTTTTTTCCCCCCTCTCTCCTGTCTGAATAACTTTTGATCACACCCATTTAATGCAAGTCCTCCTTCTTTATAAATATCCTTTTCTAATGAAAGCAACGCCTGGTATGTAAACTAAATGTTCTGCTAGGTAAACATATCCTGGCACAGAAAGTTCCCATTTGTTTTTTTCCCCCCATAAATCTGGTTTCTCTGGCAAATACCAGAAACTCAGACGCTCTAAAAACCATATTATAAGGGGAGAGGATCAAAAGGTTAAACAGCTTTAACCCATGACAGAGGGACCTTTATTGTCCCCATGACTGTGACTCTGCCTCTCCACAAAGGCCTCTTTCCCCTCGTCATGGACCACTTAAGTGTGCTATTGATTCAACCCTGGAAAATAGACTCTTCTTTAAAGCCTAGTTCTTTGTGGCAACATTTCTTTTCGAGATTTTTCAGACTTATAACAAACACGAACCTTCGTATTTCCTGTAATAATTGTAGAATTTTCTAGATTATCCCTATTTGAGTACCACATTCCTGCATCAGGATGATCTTAGCGCGTTAAATGCTGTCTTGTGTTTTCCGTTTTGACGTCACCTAAAAGTTTGACTACTACAAATCACTGATAAGGCCCGGCTGCGATCAGAGTGGCCGATCTGGCGGCGCTGGCTGCTCTCCGTGTTGCCCCCGGAGGGGTCGGCACAGCTCTCGGCTGAGCTCATCTGCTCCAGAGAAACGCTTCCTCACCCAGGATGTTGTTGCTAGACCAGCTGGCCGTTCTCTGACTGCTCCCTGACAGTCTACTATACCCTCGAGCCGAGCGAAAGATAGTCACCCACCGATGAGGACACCAAGCTACTTAGCCAGGCTGACGGCTTTGCTGTTTTAATCACTCATAGGCTGTTTATCCCCCCGGGGCTTGCTGTGTGTACCTGTGCTCTAAATGAGTTACACTTCAGTTCCAAGTCTTTGAAGACGGGTGATGAAATACAAGATTATTATTTTTTCCCGCAAATGGCGAAACCTTCGCTTGAAGGGCGTTTTCTGTCTCTGTGCCCCGCCCTGAGCCGCGTAGTCGCAAACAATTACAGGTATGCAATCTATATAATGGCTGGATCAGATCGAAGATCGGAGACGCTCGCCTGAGTGGGTAAACACTCTGGTCTGACTCACGATAACCCTTTTAAGCTAAGAGTCGTGTCAGATTCTCAGCTTGACATCTCAGTTTTTTCCCCCCAGTGCTTTTAAACGCTGAACTCTTTGTAACCTGTTGTGCAAGCTGTAATTCTTAAAATCATAGCTTTTCTGCTCCTCAAAAGAGAAACATTTTCCGTCGGGGGGGGAGTTGGATGTAACCTTGTCTGTTTTGAAGCTGGACCTGGTGCCTTGGGGTGTCTTGTAATCCGAGCTGTTGCCTTTATATTGACAACATCCATTCCTGCTGCTTCTATGATCTTTTTCTCTGTGTGAACTCGTGTTAAGTAGAAGGTTTTTTTTCTGATCTGTGGGCTAAATCGCAGAAGCTGGTGTGTAATTCAAGTGTTATTCATTCTAAAAAACGGTTGTCTCATTTGTTGAGTTAGCTTCTCCCGGGTGCATCAAATACTGATCAAAAGCAGCTCAACACCTGCTTCTTCAGAGGGAGAATCCCACAAATGCTGGAATGCACATTATGAGACCACCATCACTCAGGCAGCAGGGAAAGTGGATGAATATTAAGCAACCTGTGTGCTTCCTCTATCTTCTGCTGGCAGGACGCAGAGGAGCTTTAAAGTTTTCCCTCCGGTTTCTCTGTGGGGTCAAAGTTCAAACAGCCACTCTGTAACGGTGATCCACGGCCAGCCGGCGGCGAGAGAAGCCCCACAAACGGCCTCCGTAAAGAGGCGAAGCTGAAAGAAAATATGACAGCCACCCCACCACCGAGGAATGTCACCTTTGACACCAATCTCATCAGCTTTTGCTCCTTTTTGAAGTGGCGCTGAGAATTTAACTGGCCAGATTGTGAGGGATATGACAGATTTTCTGGGAGGCGACTGAGTCCTTTGCTTTGGCCGTTGGTTCCACCGTGAGCACGGGCAGCGCTGGTCCAACAGGTGTCCTGTTTAAAATGCAACACAACGCGCTGACACTTCTCCTCTCCCGTGGCGCTAATGGAAGTTGGACAAACGTTCAGCTCTCTGACAGCAATAACCTTCCTGTCTGGGCCCGAATCCTCTCCCGACCTCCACCAGGATCGTATTAAACTTTCCACTGATGCGAGAAACCGAGTGCATATTTGCCGTCGACGTCTTTTTATCTGGTCTTTTAATATAATTTTTGATTAAAGGCATGAATATTCCATTTCTTCACTTCAGTCTGGCATGAAACCGCTCGGTGCCAGAGTGTGTGGGTGCTCTGGCACCGGCTCAGCTCTCTAGTGGCTCTCTTGGCCAACTGCTTTTTCTCTTTAATCCTATCACGCCGCTCTGTATTTCTGTCATTCAAACCAAAACGTGCTGCCACACAATGGATCAAAATGATAGGATGCTCTGACTTATAGTACGCTCAGATAATTCCTTCATGACCGTGGTTAGTCATTATGATTGTTGCTTGTTTCCAGTGTGACTCATTTCATTTCGGTCTGGAGCTTTGAAGGTGTCTTTAGACCGAATGCTAAATGTTGTGCGTCTAGGTTCTGTCACGTGGATGTGACAGCTGGTGGAATCTTTTTTCAGGCCTGTTAAGATATTATTCATCACAAATGGCTGCTTACTGATGCTAGCAAAAGTTAGATGTTTTTTTTTCACCCAGTCTATATCCTTCTGTGTGCATTTATCAATGATCCTCCCTCCAATACCACTTGTGCTCTGTGTATCTGAAACTACTCCTGAGAATTTAGTCTAATCTCGACATATAATAATTTCGTCTTCATGAGGTTAGAATATGTAAATGTTTCCATACTAAGTTTCTGAAAAAAGAAACAAAAAAATATATTTTGCTCAGTGATGACGGAATATGGGCCAGCTTATGATTAATTTAGTTCAGAAACTAGCAAAACACAACTTCCTGTTCTGTCTATTTGTTCACTTATAGCAAATGTCATAGCAAACTATAGCTTCTTCTTTTCAGGTCCTGGCATGAATGCCTTAAGTAGCATCAATGTAAATATAACACGCACAAGAAGGGCTTCTTAAGTTTTTATCTTCCTTTTTTCTGTCTCTTTGCCAGCATTTTCTTTCTTTAAATGTCGTAGCTTTTTTTCCCCTTTTGTTTCACGGGTGTTATTACAGTTTTGATGTTAAAAGGAAACCATCCAAATGTACATCAAAGCATATTTATGGGTCTTATTGAGAGGTATGCCTCCAAGTGTAGGAGAAAAGCTGTGGAAAGCCATTTGTGGTAACAGAGGGCAGAGTAAAGCTGGATAGACCTCCTGTCTGTAGTGTTCGGCCTGCAAAACCGAGTCCTGTTGCACCCTTGGAAGGTTGGTCATTCAGTCAATGAGTTTAGAGTTAAGAGTAGAAGTATTCAAAACTATATTTACCTGAATACTTTTGCTACTTTCATTCAGTTTATTATTTCATGTTGTGAAAGCACTGAGGTCCAGTTCTCATAAAAACTGGCAAACAAGGTGTGCACAAAACCCTAACCCTAACACTACTTTCCCATGGTGACAACGACTTAGCCAGATGTTTGTGATACATATTCACACCCTCCATTCTCTCAGGAGAGGACCTGGAATGAGAACACCTGTTGGGGGATTTAGCCGTCCAAATTGTGAACGGCCCCGTCACCTCCTGACAATTAGTTGCCGCGACCAGCCTCAAAAAAAGATCTGATTGATGATTATACATTGCGTGCTGAATGTTGGTAGTATATTTTGGGTCTGAGTTTTACTTTATTTTCTATTTTTCTGAGTACTGTGTGTTTGTATTTCATAAACCACACACATAAATACAGATAAACCAATGGAACCTTATTAAAGGAGCAGCTGAACATCCCTGAAGTGATTGTTGCCACCTAAGATCCACATACAGTCAGTCTATCGCACAGCGAGCAGCCTCAGAAACGATCTGTCCCTCTTTGAAGCTCGGTTCTGTGAATGGGCAAACGGCATATTGTAAGACACCGCCGTGCTGGCTTTCATGTAGGAAGCTAAAGGGGATGCTATTGAGAGTTCGAGGGGGAGACCTTTGATATGTGAGATGCTCGGTGCCGAGCTTCTATGAGTCAACATGTGTGTTTGCGCTTTGATGGGTTTTTTGTCAGAGCGGTATTTGTCAATGTTTCCTACAACGGGCTTCTGGGAGCGTGCACACAAGGATGTGCACAACTGGGGCTAATGGAGGTGCTTTTACAGCCCTGTTGCTGTCAAACAATCTCATGTTTCTGAACTTTTTAGGGCAGTTTGATAATGAGATTTCCCATTCAGTGGCCATGATTAAAAGGAAGGAAGGAAAGATTTATCTTGATTGCGCGTTTCTTTTGTTGGTGGCTTTTTGTCTTGTAGTGCCGATGATTGACGTTTCTTTTCTTCTTTTTTTTTTGTCCTGAAGGCTCAGCGCAGCTTTGAGCCTTTTAGGCGACATTTAGAGTGTGAGCCAACAAAGATGATGATGTTTTTAACCCCCCCTCCTATTGTTCAATTGTGTTATTGTTGTAAAAGAAAGGCTTGATTTGGATTTGCAACTCCATCACAGACTGTGATGTTCTGACTGTTGGCCAGAAGTTTAAACACAGTGCACATGATCCTATGCATACAGGAAGAGTCTGTGTGTGTGTTTGTGTGTCTATATGTACAGAGGGAGGACTTTGCCCTTATTTTTCTATCATAACCATCTGGTTTATGTAGCATTTGACTCTGCTGTTGCTGACTGCTTCAGGGCAACAACTGCTTTGAGAACATCTGGAAGAGAAGGATGGACCTGATACGAGATGTCTCAGATGAACTCGCCTCAACTTTGTCCCCGCAGCTGTAAGTTAGCGTAACGTTTGTGGTTATTTATGAGTAGGATAGAAAGTGTACTGTAGGTGAGTGGAGCGCCCCACCTCATAATCCGTCTGTGAGTTCTGACAAATGGCTGCACATTTGGACTTAAATCTGAGAGGTTGCTTTAATTGCTCCCTGATGAACTGAATTTTAGCCCGGTAGAGCTTTCAGTGTCTAACTGGCTGAGAGCGTTTCCTCTGTAAAAAAAAAACTGGGTTTTGTGCATGAAAACGTTTCCTTAATGCACAGATATGAGTGAGTGGAGTCACCACAAGTTCACCCACACCGTGTGGGGAAAAATACCCCTCTGATGTCTTGATTCCTGTGTTTTTTCTTACCATTATCTTAGTTTAGTTATTCCCTTGAATTTTGACTCCTCTCAAAATAAGACGTCTATCTGTCTTTCTGTGCATGTCTTTTTTCAAATGAAATCCCAGCCGTCTGATGCACTGAGCTTATGAATGGTTTCTGCTACTTCCCTCTGAACACATTCCCATTCCTTCTCTCCACGGCTTGAGAATTGCCAGATCCAACTCTATGAACAAGCTTGATTGGGACTTGCGTGGTCCGGCACTGATGGTCTCTGTGGGCCTGTTTTATGTAGAGCTGATCCCATGAATATATATAAAAAGGCTGCCTGACGCTGGGCAGAATTTTAAAAACATTTTTTTATTTCTGCTACATAAACCAGCCTGAAACTTGGAATATCCTGGAGTAAAGTCATATTCCTTTAATTTTTTTCACCTTTTGTTTTTTTCCTATTACTTAAAAAGCTTTTAACAAAATCTAAAGTCAACCAAACGCTCATGTTGCTAATGTGGGAAAAAAGATTCTTTGATCTTTGATCAGAAACTAGTCTGAGAAAACTTTTAGGTACGTTAGTCTATAATGTAACAGTTTTTAATATTTAATTCTAACTGTGCATTTGTCTTTGGTTGTTTTTCTTACACTGATGGGTTTCTATTGACCCTAACGCTTAAATAAAAAATTAAAAACTATGTATTTTTAGGCCAAACCTTAACCAACTGTGACTTAAAGCGTCAGAAAAGAGAAAAGAAGTTGGACCAAATTGAGTTTCAGCTTAGTATTTAATATCACATGCATCAGGTCATGTTTTCATTTTTTGTCTCTCTGTACAGGAAAAAGGTTTTGTGGTTATCATGTAGTATGATGGAGCATTAATGGATGTAACGGGGATTGCTGAGCTTTTGGGGACTCCTTAACATAGTCCCTGCAGTCAAGCCTTCCGGTGTCAATCGAAGCTCCGCGTTTAAGTATCAGCATCACGTTTTTACTCAAAGGTTAATTTGCTGTGGAAGCACACAGTGAGTGATTGATCTCACCCATTTCATCCTGGTTTTGTGTATAATGTTGGTGACATATAGGCTTTATTGGGTTTCTTTTGTCCAAGGCTGTGGCCACCCGAGTTCTCGTTCTGCTACCGTGTTTGGATTTGTTTATCATAGCACAGGGCCGTGTGTCGTAGCTTGTTATGGCCATGTTGGGTTTGGCTGATGCAGGAACAGCCAGATTTGTGGAAAAGGCCACCATGCAATTAGTATTGACCTGGCCAGAATGCTGGTGCATCTTAAAGGTCCACGGTGTAGGAATTTCTCCATCTCCATCTTCACTGTTATTTTCTCACATAACGGTGAAATTGTATTCTGCAACCTAACAAATCGTGCTCTCTACTGCCTCCGTTTTCAAATGGGTATTGCAGCCACTGTAGCCGTCATGCATCCAGAAGTAATGACAACATGACTTCCACATCATCCAGTTTTCTCTGGGTGATGAACGAACAAACAAACGCGTTGTGGATTAGCTAGACAGGCAGACTAGTGCTTTATGTCCCACACTGCCATTATAGTTTTTCAAATTGGAGGAACGCCATGGAAACCTCCGTGGACTTACCCGTCCTTTGTATATACAGATAGTCGGATCATTGCAGATGTCATTTTACAGCAAACGAGGACACATTTATAAACAAAGAAAATAATTTTAGCCAATGAAATACTTAAAATACTACACAATGTCCTTTTAAGCTCAACCTGTAATCAAGCAAGCCTGCCCTGTTAGCAGTAGAAACATCAGCCTGCAGATATGCAAAGTTTAACTGCAGTTGTGCGCTCACGTGCTGCCATCTGTGGACAGAGGTGGGTCTGGTATGTGTGGAACTTGAGGTTTTGGGTGTTTTGGTCAGAGCTTCTGTTGTTTCAGTGGGCACCTCATTACTCTAACTTCCTTACAGTCACCCTAAAGTGACACAATGAAACCGTTTTTCCATTCTTAGTTCATTATCAGAGACCTGTGAGGGTTTGCATTTAGGTTATACATATATATATATTTTTGCTAATGGGGAGGGTGATTGCACAACGTGACGGTACACGAACCAGCAATTTTAAAGGAAGGGCACTCCTCCGAGTGTACTTTTAATGAGTTCTAAATATATCAGGCAAAAGGATGTGAGAGGACAGGGATGTTGAGGCTGACTTGGTGAGGCTATTTTTTCCTAAATGGGCTTTTCAGAATTGTCTCAATTCCAGGCAAGCCGCTCTCGTTGCAGAGGGGAAGTGCTGCCAGCAGCCTTTCTCCGCACTCTGCTTTATTGATCTGCCCCGAGGCTCCAGAAACGGAGATTCCTTGAAGCCAGTCGTACTCTAATGACATTACTCAACACCCCAACTCACCCTCCCCCAGCTAACCACCCTTTCCATTTTAGATCTCCCTGTGCTCCACTTCTCCTCTTCCTCACTGTTATCAAATTAAAAGCTTTTCTATGGAGGGCTGGTCTCTGCTGGCGCTGGTTTCAGACGAGGAAGCCAGCCAGGCTGTGGAATGAGTGAGTGTGTGTGTGTGTACATATGTGTGGCTGTGCATGTTCTTGTCTCTTTAAATAGGATTTTTGCAGGCTGAGCTGGTGAACCAGGAAAAGGGTTAAATCAGTCCACAGGCAAGTGGTCATGCAGAGGTATGAGCTTAACTAAGACGGGCCTGGAAGAAGGACGTAATGAGAGAGGTGGAGAGAGCTGCCCCTGCCCTGTCAGGCAGCCGAACATGATACTGGGTCAGGGGGTATAATACACAACTTTTAGAGGGTGGTTATAGATAGTGGGAGAGAAAGGGGGGGTGGCACAGTATGGAGCTCTGAGAAGATATCCATTCTTTGTTCCTGACTGCCTCTTGTGCAGTTGTTCATCACAACTTAGAGCGTTGCTGTTAATTGTGTTTCACAGCTTTAATTTAGACGTTTCTGTTTTTTTCCTGTGTGTTTTTTAACTTGTTTTTCCATTGTTCCAATCCTGTGAGGGAAACAGAAATGCCTGACTTTTAGATGCGGATACAGTCAGACAGAAACCAGCAGGACTCCTCAAGGGCTTGGGGATTTTCCCAATCCCACCTTACAGGCAAAGACACTGACGGGAGGGAGGGAGAATAACGCATTGATGCAAGGGAGGTGGTCCAAACAAGAGAAGACGAGTCAGGATAAAGAGGAGCTACTTTTGAAGCAGGTGGTCAGAAGCCCGAGCGATAATGACATGCAAACCAATTGTGGGTGTCGATCAGATAAATAGTTTGGTCTGTCTTTAAGATAGACCTGAAACCCACATTTTTAAAAAGAATTTTCCTCTTGGACCTTTTAAGCTTGACTTCTTAATTTTGTAAGTATATCTTTCAATGAATATTTTGGTTACTGAGAATTTCAAGAAGTAATAGTTTATGTACAAGATCCAATACTCAGTTAAAACTTTTTATTTATTTTTATAAAAAAGGATTTTGTTTAAGATACTGCATCATATTGAGATTTTTAAGTTGTCATCGTTAAGCCAAACGAGGTGAATTGGATTTATTGCTGTGAATGAAATGGAACTGAATAAAAGGTCAGAGAAATAAAGACAGACGCTCTTTTTTTATTTAAAATAAGAGATGTGAGCATATCTCTCACATGGAAAAAGACTCCCTACTATTGAGCATCAGGTTAAAACCAAAGGCTTTATTTACAACTGGATTCAAAATCCAAATGCTTTTTCATGTTTAATAAAAATATAAATCTTTAGACATCTGATTGTAACTGAGCAACAATTTAAGGTCAAATTGGATGGAGATGTGAGCTTTTACCAGCAGTGAATAGATTCAATCAAATTTTGCTGCATTATAAGAATTGCTTTTGAAAATTATTTGGTTTCCCTCCATCTGGGGGGGGACAAGATGTCACGTTTATTTGTTAAATTGTTGTTGAATGCCATCCCTAATCAGCTTGTTGTTAATTTAAACCTAATCCAAGTTTTAACTGCTCTATTAACTAAATGGAAACGTGCCTTATTAAGGCTGAATGAAAACTCATTTGCATCCTCATCCCCTTTTCACACCGACACAATGGGGCTTCAGTTACTGGAGAGCCACAGTTTGATGGGAGGCATCTTATCAGCACATTGACTGACAACAGGACACAGCTGAACTCTGCTGCTCACCAGTGTTGAGCTATTTGCATGCACAGCTCTGATATACAGCAGAACCTCTACCTACAATGCCTAAACATACACATTTTCCAACATCCGAAGTGAAATTCGATCATATATTCGACTCAACACCCAAAGTAAATTTTCCAACAGATGTTGAAGTCATAGAAAAAAAAAGAAGTAAAAATGAAATAAAAATAGATAAGCTGAGTTAGTTTAAAGTTCACGTAGAGAAAGTTAGAGTAAGTACGTCCTGTATCTCAGTCTCCACCCCTACCTCCGTTTGCCTTTAAGTGCCAATAAAAACCCTTTTTATAGATTATTTCTTTATAATTTATTTCTTTTTAATTATGGCAAATTAAATTTGTATGTAGAGGTTCTATTGTACATACTAGTTTTGCGCTGTTCAGTTGGTCTTATTTTCCTGTTACACCCCAGTGCCCCAAAGTGCATTTCTCTCATGTTTACCTGATAAATGCAAATGTGCATCCGTCAGTGGGAATCATTGTTGCACATCAACGTGGAGCTGCAGTCGTTTTCCTCTACTCACTCGTTCTGCTGCTAAAATTAATCTTGAACAGAGCATTGCCCCCCGAGGAGCCATAAACTATTAGTTTCTCGTCGTCCTTTTTGTTCTTTAAAACTTGAGGGATTTATCTCGAGCTACTGTCCCAGTTACATTATGTACAGAGAGATGGAAATACCTCCCCACCACGGAGTAGCATTACAAAGAAGACGAGCCTCTCGCTCTGCTCCAGAATGAAGTCTGTTCCTCCTTAGCGTCATCTAACAGAAGCTCTACTTTTAAGTGACTGTGATGGGTTTAGTGTTTCAGTTAACTGAGCTGCAAAGTTCAGGAGGAAAATGTTACCAGGCAGTATATCTGCTGCTGTCGTTGTGTCTGAAACGTTAGGTTGGTCTTGTGATTTGTGATGAAAGGCGAGGTCAAGGGTCACCGTGACAGACGTGGTATTAAAGGGACATTGTGTAGTATTTTAAGTATTTTATTAGTTAAAATCATTGTCTAAATTTCTAAATGTGTGCTCATTTGGTGTAAAATGACCTCTTCCATGATGTGACTTCTCCTCATAAGGGAAGAATTTCCCATCTGTCTAGACACAGGACGGGTAAGTCCATGGAAGTTTCCATGGCGTTTTGTGCACCATTAAAAAAAACATATAGATATGTCTTGACTTTGGGAAAAAAAATATTTTAATTATCTCTAAAGAAGGTTCAGTGAATGTGCATATGAAAGTGATGGGTTCAGTACCTCAAAAAAGGTTAAGAACCACTGGTATAGATGTTTGTATCAGAAGGAAATGGAACAATAGTGTAATTGTGACTGTTTGCTCATCTGAATGACAAGCCAAGAGATGATTGGGAACTCCAGGTGGTGGTGAAAAAAATGGAAAACATGCCTAAACAGGTCAGAAATGGAGTGGTAATAATGATAGGAAACGTGGTAGACGGGACAGACTCTGTTTCCTGATGTGAGTTTAGAAGTGTTCACCAGGTCTCAGTTTAGAAATGTAAACATGTCAACATACTTCTGATGTACGTATATTTCTAAAGCTTCACAAAACATTAGAGTATGTCTAATAGGAACCCCATGTTTAGTAGGTCTGTTATGATTTGCATTTTATGTCACGAGGTTAGATATATACAAAAGTTACGTCAAAGTTTAAAATGGTTGAACTGGCTTTGAAAGAGTGAGTACTAATATCACTAATATTTGTAAATGATAAAAGTGGAAATGGGTTGTTTTTTTATATATCAATTAAATATATATAGTAAATTGGTCAGTTGGTAATTTGGTGTTCAATTCATTTTAATAGCTTGCACTTGTAATTTACCTTTATTTTATATAACAAAGTTTGAGGTAAATAGTTTAGTTTTTCTTTGATGCTTACATCCGTTTGTCTTTGAACATCCTGATCAGCGACCCGCTGATCGTAATGCTAAGAGACCGATTCATCAAAGCATCGCAAGCATGGCACTTTTTCTAGGAGAGTCGCTCATTTTCAACCTATTTGTATTATTTAGAGAAGAATGAGACATCAGTGGGGCGAGATTTGGCTCTTATATAGAACTACACTGTACACAAAGCTGGCTTTATACAGAAGAGCCTGTACTTACGATTAACTAAACGTACAAATTTCGTAGGTTTTTGGGCTGTGGAACGATTTATAGGAATTAAAGTGTATTCTTATGGGAATATTTGAACCAACATACGAATATTTTAACATACGAAGTAGGTCCCGGAAACAAATTAAATTCCTATGTAGAGGTTCTATTGTATATGAAAACCTCTCAGTAGTTATTCAGTAGGACAGATTTTTGTGGGGGGGGGGCGCTATGGCTGAGAAGACTTGGAAATGGAGCCGTGAGAGAGCTGACAAAAGCAGCCAACCATCATCACCTCAGACTGTGGTGTTAAAACACATAAGGTGAGAAGGAGCGCCATTTGTCTGGGGATCAAAACGGGTTCTGGATCCTCGTCGG
The DNA here is from genome assembly GCA_907169785.1 of Menidia menidia. Lineage (NCBI taxonomy): Eukaryota > Metazoa > Chordata > Actinopteri > Atheriniformes > Atherinopsidae > Menidia > Menidia menidia. The sequence continues at coordinate 16,542,650 of CAJRST010022223.1, forward strand.
ACAACTAATTAACACACTGCAGACACACAGTTTTATTCATGCTCCATTTGGGATGAGCGTCAGCAGAGCCCCGTTCATGGGCGTGCAGTCAACAACCCCTTTTCTTTTTCTTTCTTTAAAGAAACATTCTTTTTTGGACAGTGGATGCTCGACATGAGGAGAACCTGAAGGGCCCTTTTGGTGCGGCTACATTCACACCGCACAGACCTCGTGTTACCATAAATTTGGCTTTAATATTCTGCGCTTTTGTGTGTGTCAAGTTTTAAGGAGATAAAATAACCGATGTGTGTGTGTATTCTTTTCTGCCCTCACTTCTGTCCCTAATGTACTGGCTCCGCTCTTTTTTTTCTTTAATAATTGAGGGCTATGTTTACAATAAAACAGGTCCAATATTTCTTATTTGACTATTGGGCGCACAGCTTGTGTTCGTCAGTCCCTCCATATTCCCTGTGACTCATGTCAGCCAGCGCAAGAATTAGGAAAATATTCAGTGTAGAAAACCCAGAAGTGTCCAGACAAGCCCTGGTTGTCCGGGTTTTAGCCTCCGGGGACCCCCTGTTTTCTGTGAGAAAGTCTGACAGATAGTCAGCTGGGGCCGCGATTGAAAGCCCCCCACATTGACATTCAAAAGCATAACCAGTTGTGGGCAGATATGTCAGAAGAATGCAGGTCAGGCACGACGCTGACCTCCGGGGTTGAGGAAGTACGGGCAAGAAATGCAAAACAGAAGGAAGACGAATGTGTGCACACGCAGAAAATATGGCGGGGGGTCGCGGTGGCCAGACGAGCCGGAGGGCCAGAGGCTGGTCCCCTGATGGGCGGCTTTCAGTGTGCCCAGGCTGGGAGGGAATGAGATTTGACGGGTGTGAAATGGTCCCCTGTTTCCCTGACCCAGGCCCTCCAACGAGGCCGCCCGGCTAACACTGCTGCTTTGTCCCTGAGCGTCTCAGAGGTGATCCTCCGTATCAGAGCATTCTCAGGGACCGAGCTGGAAATGTGTGAATGCATTCAGGACGGATGGTGTTGTTGCCTCTCAGTAAATGTCAGTGACTATAATGATGTCAAAGGAGGAGCGTTTCTTTAGTTGGGAACAGAAATCACTGATCAACCCCCCACGCTTGTTGGAGTTTCTTCAGAAAACATTAGTGTTTTTGAAGCTAATTAAATGAGAATACCCAGCTAGTCTCGGGTTTGAGGGGGGCTTCTCACAGTTAAGTCACTGAGATGTTTCAGAGGAACAACCTCCTTTTTATGCCTCTGAATCGTGGTTATTAGCAATTCCTTTATCTTTATTTTTTATTTTTGTTTTATTTATATTAAATTTATTTATCTACTTTTTTTCACATTGCTTTAATCATTTAGCTATTAAATGAAAAGTTGACTGCTTATTTTCTAAAAGCTTGTGTGGTGAATGTTATTACTTACCTTGAAGGAGAAATTAATTTAATTACGGGCTTAAAATCTTTATCTATTAAGTTAATTGTAAATTAAAAACAGTGCATGTGCGTAATGTTAAAAAGAGAGATGCAAAACAAACATTAAAACTGAGTTAAAAGAGGTTGAAGATTTGGATGATGGTAGATGATTGTTACTAAATCATGACGTAAAGCACACGACTCATTCCTTGTACTCAGTCTTTTGTCCATCACTGATTCAACGGCGTAGCCCTTGAGCTTTTTATGGTGAGAACCAATCGGGGTTCGTTCTCATGTCATCTGTTCTCCAGATAGTCGATATTCCAGGCGGTTGTGGAGGTTTTAGCCTCTGTTTGCAGGAGCTTCTCGCATAACAGCACAGTTGAAATTGTATTAAAAGCACTTGAAAAATCTAATAATATGATACTCGAAGAGCTGCTTCTTTTATCCAGACAGGAGCAAAGAGGTGGTGGCATCTCAGACCCTAAGCCCAGGACTGGAGATGGGAATAACTAACATCCACGTAGCTTTAGCTACTAACTCGTTTTGTCATGGACCATGTGTCACTTATTCACCTTTTTCGTCTTTGATCGTCAGTCCGTTCAGCCAGTGTGAGAGGTTTAGCCTCAGAGCTAACATTAGCGTATGGAGCAAATGAGACAACACGTCGAGGCTTTTGTTGCCATAGAAATGTTTTCTAACATGATGCTAATTCTATATTTACCGTTACAGTTGATGTGTTGGGTCGGCAAACAGCAGCAGCTGTGCTGTTTGCGTGTTTATTCTGCTTCTCCAGGCCTCTGCATGCCGCCTGTGCTCATACATTCGGTCTGTTAGATGACCAAACCCCTAATAAAGCTGCTCTCAGTAACATGCTTTTTTCTGTCTTCTTTCACACGATTGCAGAGTGTGAAATTGTTACAGAAAACTGCGTCAGAAAACTTTTCTGCTGTGGGGAAACAAAGGATTTTCACCCGTTTTAAAAGTAAAGCTACCCGGTGTAGGAATTTCTCCATCTAACGGTGAAATAGTATATTACATCCTAACAAATCGTGCTCTCTGGCGCCTCCGTTTTCAAATGGGTGTTTGCAGCTACCGTAGCTGTCATGCATCCAGAAGTAATGACAACATGACTTCCACATCAGCCAGTTTCTCTGACTGATGAGGTTTGTAATTTAAAAGAAATCACAAACTGCATTGAATCATTAGTGTGAGCATGTAATTCCTCCTCTCACTTCTTAGAGCTGGTTGCAGTCATGTGACTCTGGGTCTGAAGCAAAACTTGTTTTCAATTAGCTAGACAGGCAGACTAGTGCTTTATGTCCCTATCTGCCATTTTAGTTTTTTTAAATGGCGGACGCCATGGAAACCTCCGTGGACTTACCCGTCCTGTGTATGTACAGTTAGGATTTTCTTTTCTTATGAGTAGAAGTCAGATCATTGCAGAGGTCACTTTACACCAAATGAAGACACATTTAGAAATGAGGACTTTGATTTTAGCTAATAAAGTACTTAAAACACTCCACGGTGTCCCTTTAATGAAAACGTCTCAGAAAAAAAGTTTGGAGTGACCAATTGTCTCCAGCATCTTTTCTCCGAGTTAGTAACTTAGTATTCGTCTTGGGTTTTTCTGTAGTGGTGTGTGATTGTCTGCAAAGTAATGATTTGTTTGTGTCAAATAAAAAGACTTCATAAAGACTTCAAAGGCCTCAATCCAATCCGGAGCCTGAGCTAAATATCAGGCTGTTGGTTTGGAGGCTGGATGAGTTACTACTGATCACGTTTTTCAAAATAACTGAAATTACTCTTTTTTTTTTTTTTTAAAGGCATTTTAGCACAAATTTTTATCGTCTGTTGCTGCTCATTTTGAACTCAGTTAACGTGCTCAACCTTCGGCGTGGCTGTGAATAATTCTGGGCTCAACTCGTTGAAATACCAGCTGAGTGCACTTCTGTGATCAAAAAGTCTTGTTAGACATGATGACATCCATTTGCATGCTCGGAGACAACAGATGGGCGGCTTTGGCAGAGAAACCTCACAAATACAAATATAGACTGCTGGTATTTTTGTGTTTGCAGCGTTTCTGACGACTCTTCCTGCTTTGAAGTAGAACAACTCACCTTATTGGACAGAGATGCTGATAATGGCTGTCTTGCTTGTGCAGTTTCTCTATTTATCTGACGTTCTGTCTCAGAAAGGAAAACAATCTGTGTTGAGGTTTCTTAAAAACAGTGATGCAGCGATATCTAAGGAGGACTTGTTGCTTCATCATTGCTTGTCTCTCAGATTCTCATCATTTTTAATTCATCAGAAGGGTTAAACCTGCTGTTACACGTCTGATTCTCGTCTTTCTGTTAAACTGATAATAATCTGATTTATTCTAAAGACTACAACGACCCAAACAGGGGAGGGTTATATAGAGAGAGAACAGGTTTGGAGGAAAAAAAGGGATCTGCACAAAAAGGCATGTAATGGAGAAGCTGGGAAAATGAGCCCTTTACAGCGTGCTAAGCCTGTCTGTCAGTGCAGGATGAGGTATAGAAACGGAGCCATTCGGGGCTACAAAGCTGTGGCCGACAGGTTCTTGATCTGGAAGAAAAACCTGTAACGTCCCAACTTTGACAACTGTGTCTTTGGTGGCTTTATTGTCTTGTTTCCCGTACATCTGACTTAATCCGCCCTCCTGCTCGCCGCTTTCTCTTTAGCGAGCGCCCTTCATTGTTAAAGACTGCTTTTCATGCACCCTTAACAAAGGTAGTAATCTGCCGCACATTTCTGAAGGAGGGCTCTCTAATGTGACTAAAGCTGCAATCAGAGCCTATTAATGCACATAATAACAGGGCCAGCCAAGGAAAGAGTGGATTTCAGATCCTCCCCCTAATGCCGGTGTTACTGTGGAGAAGTGGGAGAGCAGAGAGATGTGAAATAAAAGCTGTTTTTCAAAGCTGAAAAGTAAAGTTAAATTTTTAAAATCGAAATAAAAGGGCGCTTCAGCTGACTCAGCTCTCTTGTTTGTCTCTTGTTCTTGTGGCCCTTCATTTGTAGATGGACTCTGACAATTATTACTGTAATTAAGGAAATGTTGTAGCCCTTGTTCAGAAATCTGTTAATGCTGGTGTTCAGCCAGGAAAGGAACTAACGGCACCCCGACAGTGACATTTGCTGATTGCCTCTAACAGCAGAAAATGATTAAAGGGACATTGTGTGGTATTTTAAGTATTTTATTAGCTAAAATAATTTTCAAGTTGTTAGCTAATGCTAGCTACGACATAGGCTAGTAACGAGAAGCTACAAACAAATAAAAAAAACTAACATGGCAACGTGATTCACTATCTTGTTGGAGGAGTAATTTCCTGCTCAAACCAAAGATTCAATGCAGTTTGTAATTTATTTTAAATGACAAACCTCATCACCCAGAGAAAACTGGATGATGTGGAAGTCATGCTGTCATTACTTCTGGATGCATGACGGCTACTGTAGCTGCAATACCCATTTAAAAATGAAGGCGCCAGAGAGCAGGAACTGTTAGGATGCAGAATACAATTTCACCGTTAGACGGAGGAATTCCTACACCGGGTAGCTTTAAGTTGTGAGTTTTGTCGAAGCTGCGTGTCAAACTCTTGTTTTCATGCCTTTTCTTTTCCTCTGCAGACCCAGAATGCTGACAAGAGAATGAATTCTCCAGGCCACCGGAGACATCCACGCGTTTCTGCTGCTGTACCCCCCCGACCGTCCTCAGGTCCCACTGGGGCAGCGTTTGCCTCCCCGTCCTCCCCCCCTCCCCCCCGCCGCCAGTAGTGGCCGTCCCAGAAAGGCGAGCCGGCCCCTGTAAATATGCCTGGATGGAGGTCTCAGTGGCGTCTCATCCTGCTGAACTCGCTGACCTGTGGCCTGGAGATCTGCGTGGCGGCTGGGATCACGTACGTGCCCCCGCTGCTGCTGGAGGCTGGCGTGGAGGAGCGCTACATGACCATGGTGCTGGGTAGGTGCTCATCCAACCACCGGCACCAATTCTTCCACCGTGGTGTACCTTTAAGAATTAAGTTTTTGTTTTTTAAGTTTTAAATGGTCTCGCCCTAAAGTATTTGTCTGAAATGTTACTGATTTCAGATCAGTTGGTTTTAGAGTCTTAAGGTCAGGGTATAAACGAGGGGGGGGGGGTAATCAGGCCCTGAGACCCCGAGACCCCGGATATTCTGTTACAGATATCACTGTTTTTATGTCCAATCCCAAAACACATCTGTTCAGTCTGGCTTTAACACGTAGCAGCGGTGTGACAGTTTCATTCTTTTGTTTCTTTGTGACCTTTTCTGGTTTTACTGTTTTCTATGTACACTCTTTCTGTTGTATGTTGTGATTTTACTCATTTTGTTAAGCACTTTGGCTGCCCGCTGCTTGTTGTTAAGTGCTATATAAATACATTTGGATTGATTGATCTTTAAGATAAATTTTCATGGCTCTTGGGGATACTGTATAGGGCTCTTCCCCATTCAGGTCCCAGAGAAATAATTGAGGACCACAGAAATGACTGGCCGAGTCATCTGTTTCTTTGTTGGTGTGGTAATTAGTTTTGGTTTAGCAGGTTGTCAGCAGGCTCACCGTCTCCCAGCCAGTGGACGTTTCCTCGGGTCTCACAGTGTCACTGCTCCAGATCTTCTTCATTAGCCAAAACATTCTTGTTTTTCCATTTTTAATTTCTTTGGGGTTCATTTCATGCTTAGCTGTTTAAGTACTCTGTAATCCATGTGATAACTCTTGACCTCATCTTGGTCGTGTTTTCAGGCTTTCGGGATCTAGCAGCTAATAAGAGGCTTTGGCCAATAATGAGCCTTTTCTGAGGGAATGTGTTCCTATTTATTAGTGTACGAATCCAGATTTGCTCACATTTCCCTTCAGGCTGTGGAAAAGCTAGTGCAATCCGTTTAAATCCTGCAAATATAATGCCCTGACTAACATAAGAAATGACTACAAAGCAACTCCCAAAAGAGGGATGGACTTTCTCTAATGAGCCTGAAAGTAAAGGCAAGAAATTGTGTTGGTGAAACAGAAGCTTAACGACTGGAGATGGATGAGATAATGAAATGTTTTCCCAGTTTGCTGTGTGCCCCTTGGCCAGGAAGCCGTCTGCTACATTTTATAGTTAATATAATGATGCATAAAAGTGTTTTCAGTGCATTAACCGTAAAAGCAGACGTTGAGTGCTTCCAGTTGTTGGTTAACCATCAACAAAGATTCAGATTCTTTCTTTACCTCAAACCAAAAGTGACTCTAACATCTGAGGGACCCCCTTTGGCTTAACTGTTCCCCTTAAATCTGCAGATTGCTTGAAAACAAGCATGACAAATAGAAACAGATGCACAGTAGTTTTACTGTTCAGTGTATGTTTTTTGCAGATACAGTAGAACTTCTACATACAAATTTAAGTCGTTCCAGGACCAACTTTGTATGTTAAAACAGGTGTATGTTTGTAAAATATTCCCATAAGAATACCCTTATAAATACGTTCCACAGCCCAAGGACCTACGATAACTCCTTAATAAATACTGCAGATAATTACAATAACTTACTCTAACTTTCACTACCTTAACTTGAAACTAACTTAGCTTATTTATCTTTATTTTATTTTTATATTTTATATATTTTTTCTATGACTTTTTCTACATTGGAAATGTACTATTTACGATCAATTTACTATCAAGTCGAATATTTGATTGAATTTCACTTTGTATGTTCGAAAATTTGTATGTTTAGGCATCGTAAGTAGAGGTGTTCTACCTATAAACCTGACAAAACAGCAGCAACACAGACGGGCTTTGTTTGTGTATTAATTTTAACTTTAAAGCAATGAAGGAGCGTAGTTTCTGTGCTTACAAGTGAGAGTAATCTGTGTAAATTAGCATCATTCATGTGTTCGGTGTAACTGAGTTTGCTTCCAGTTGATGTGAATAGTCACACTTTCCCAAATGGATTTCACATGTCGCTCACTAAAGCGTCTCTTTCAGACTTTGCCTTGTGACTGTACAGATGATCGGATTTCCACGGTAACACAAAGCTGAATGTGCAGGAAACATGGCTGTTTGAATTGAGTACACACCTGAACCATAGGCTCATTGGCTGCTCCCGAAATAAGAAAATGTACTTAATAAAAGTTCCCCCTCAACATGAAGTGTTGTGTGCTAAACTATAAATAAATAATTAGCTTTTTTCTATGTACCAATGTGAGGAAGGAAGGGTGAGGAAGTACAAAATTGTGCCTTATATGACTAGATATTTCTCTCAGGAGGGGGTTTCTCACTAAATTCTGCTGGCTGCGAAAAGGCTGCTTCATTCTTGAGTTGTGAAATTCATAATTTTTTTAGTGTTAAAGACACTCTACTATTGTGAAAACTACATTTCCCTGAGTTTTAAACTATATTTGGGAACTATTGTGCGTTCGGTAGGTTAGCTTAGCCCAGTGTTTTATGGATCTGCAGGTCTGTAAAAGCTGGTAAATGTGAGAGTCAGAGATGGGATGGTGTGTCTCTGTGTGAGTCTGTGAGTGTGAGCAGCTACTGAGTGGAGCTGCAGATGTACACGGTGAGCATTTGGCTGTGCCGGCAGCTTTACTCTCTGTCTCTGTTTACCTGCCTCTCCCGCTGTCCTTTGTGGGCTTTAAACCACACAGAGTAACCTTTTAAAGTCCATTGCTTCTTATCAGAGTCCTTTGTGACTGTAATATAAACTCCACGGGGTAGATTTTAGAGGTCTTTGTATCATTATGTGGGCACGCACTGCAGTGCGGTGCGCTCCAATTAGCCAGAACCGGCCACGTGTGGAGGATAAGCTGCTGCCTTCAGGCGGCGAGCCATCTGTAGGAGCACAGAGCGCTGATGGCAGAGAGGCTCCTCACCAACATCATCAGACCAGAAGGAACTGTGGGGGCTCAAATAAGCACCTGTGGACACTGTGTAGAATCATGGTTCCAGGACTTTTGGGGTAGAAAATGATATTAATAGTCAGTTACTGCGGTACTCTTTCTTCCGGTTGAAACCAGAAATGATGGGTTGAAAAGTTAAAGCTGAATGTTTCCGTCCCTTTTTACTCTGTTACTTGGGGGGGTGACCAGAGCTCTGGGTGAGGATTTTTGTTCTCTATAATTTCTATAAACTGTTTTAGAAGAAAAAAAAGACATTATCTTACCTGTTTAAATATTTTTTTATTCAATTCAATTTTATTCAAATAGCGCCAAATCTCATCAACAGTTATCCAAGCAGAGCAGGTCAGAACGGAGTTATTTACCGAAGCCCAGCAATTCCCACCAAGAGCAGCAAGACACAGGCCAGGTAAAGGAAGAAACCTCGAGCAGAACCAGAGAGGGGAGACATCTGGGTGAGAGAGAGAGAGAGACGGAGAGAAAATGACAGGGAGCAGGGGGAGTCGGCCTCCACAGTAACACATAGAAGTACAGACAGGAAAGGCAGAGCTGCTGTAGGCTGGATGAAAAGTGGTAGATATCGATCGTAATGTTAATGATAACAGTAATATATTTAATGCCCTCCTGTGAGCGTGTCCACTTCCTGATGCGTTTGCTGTTCCCTCACACGCTGCAGGTATCGGCCCGGTTCTTGGCCTACTGTTCATCCCTTTGATTGGATCGGCCAGTGACCACTGCAACAGCAGCTACGGCAGAAGGCGCCCGTTCATCTGGCTGCTGTCGTTGGGGGTTCTGGTGGCGCTTTTCATCATTCCCCACGCCGACGTGCTGGCAGCTCAACTGGCCTGGGGTGGGCGCACCCTCCAGGTCTGTCAGGTTAGTTTCAGAAGCTGTGAAATGAGATGTGGATGCAGCCAGCACTGGATATATGAACCTGATTTATGTTTCTGCATTTAGATTCTTTTATCCAAAGCGACTTACAAAGTAAACACAAAGTCACAGTTCTCAAAGCTGATTTTAGGGCTTTAAAACTGTTTTGTGGCTTTTAAAACAGTTTTTGAGGGCTTTAAAGATTTTTTTCGGGCTTTAAATCGTTTTTTTTCGGGCTTTTATAGCTGTTCTTTTGGGGCTTTAAAGCTGTTTTGGGGGCTTTAAAGCTTCCAGAAGCACCAAAAGCAGTAGCAGCGTTTTAGGATCAAAAGTCGAGTAAAATCAAACTAATGACACCATAAGTGAGGCCGATGGCTTTACGGGCATTTTCCAGCCTGTGGTTAGATGTTATTATTGGACTTGAAACTGTAAAAAAACGTCTCCTTTCTGATTTGTCCCAGGTGGGCTTCCTTATCCTGGGCGTGGGGCTCCTGGACTTCTGTGGCCAGGTGTGCTTCACGCCGCTGGAGGCGCTGCTGTCGGACCTGTACCGGGACGAGGAGGACTGCGGCCAGGCCTTCGCCATGTTCAGCTTCATGGTCAGCCTGGGCGGCTGCGTGGGCTACCTGCTGCCCGCGCTGGACTGGAGCCGCGGCCTGCTGTCGCTTTACCTCGGAGGGCAGGCCGAGTGCCTCTTCTCCCTCCTCATCCTCATCTTCGTGTCCAGCGTGCTCATCACCATGAAGGTGTCTGAGGAGCCCCCGTGTGCCGGCGGCGGTGGCGGCGGGGGGCTGGCGGGGCCAGGGTCTCTGCTGGAGCCGGGCCCCGGCGGCGCCGTGGCGGCGGAGGCCGGCGGGCGCGGCGGCGCCGGCGTGCGGCGCTCCTGCTGCTACGGGCTGAAGTGCAAACTCAGGCTGCTGAGGGCCGGCCCCCTGCTCTGTCTGCTCAGGACCTGCGGGGCCATGACGCCCGCCATCTTCAGGAGCTACTGCCGCGTGCCGCGGGTCATGAGGCAGCTGTGCGTGGCCCAGCTCTGCAGCTGGATGGCCGTCATGTCCTTCATGCTTTTCTACACAGACTTTGTGGGGGAGGGCCTGTACGAGGGCGTGCCCAGCGCCTCGCCAGGAACCGTCTCCAGGCAGAGATACGACGAAGGTCAGCAGCTCCTCTGTGGATGCTCTGAGAGCCGGACTGTGTGTGAAGGCAGCACGCCTCCCAGAGCAGTCTGCAGCCTCCGGCTAAACCGCGCCAGATTTGTTGAATACAGCAGAACCTCTACTTATGACCGCCTAAACATACAAAGTGAAATGGGATCAAAGGAATTAAATTCATATGTAGAATAAGAAATAAATTATAAAGAAATATTAATAATACAGTATGTGCCGTAACTTACTCTGACTTTAAACTAACTTAGCTTATTAATTTCTGTTTAATTTTTATATTTACAAGACACTTCAAGAGAAACTTTGACGTTGTATGTTGGAAATTTACTTTGGGTGTCAAGTCAAATATTTGATAGAAATTCACCTCGTATGTTGTAAAATTTGTATGTTTAGGCATCGCAAGTAGAGGCTCTGCTGTACTATAGTCCTCGAGTGAGAAAACTCTGATTGGACCTTTTTAGCTTGGTCTGTCCGTCCACACTGTCCTCCTCTCATTTGTCCACATCTGTCTCCCCCTTTACTTTCTACTCGTCGTCCTTTTGCCGCCCGTGTTTGCTGGAACCCGAAGAATGTCACACTCACCAAGAATTAATGTCAAGGAACAAAGAACATGTTCACTCAGGTCAGGTAGACGGCCGGAGCAGGACTTTAAGCTCCGTCTGAGTTCGGTTTGTTTGATCTGAGACGCAGCCGATGCTGTTAAACCACTTTATCCTGCGTCCTGCATTTGTTTCTGTGCATGAGAGTAAAATATGTCGTTTATACAGCAGAGCCTCTACTTCCGATTGACTAACCATACGAATTTTCCAACTTCCGACGTGAAATTCGATCAAATATTCGACTCGACACTCAAAGTAAATTTCCAACATATTGCGTCGAAGTCCTGGAAAGAAAATATAAAATAAAAAATGAATAAAATAAGCTAAGTTAGCTTAAAGTTCATATAGTGCCAATAAAACCCCCTTTTTATTGATTATTTCTTTATAATTTCTTTTTACACCTCTCTTATATAATGCATTTGTTTTATTGCTATGTGTAATTATCTGCAGTATTTATTAAGGAGTTATCTTAGGTGTGTGGGCTGTGGAAGGTATTTGTACGCAGTAGTATTTGTAAAGTGGGCTCAGCAGCTCTGCTTTCCTGGAGTAATGCGATCCACTTATTCTTTTTACATGAGGTCGTCTGCTCCGCAGATGAACTTTTGACCCACAGTGTTCACTGACAGACGGCTTAGATGAGAATGATTGCAGGCAGGAACAAAACGGCTCTGAAATGTAATCAGCTCAGCATCCACAGATTAATGCCCACGTCCAGCAAATATGCCAGGAGGCCAGATGTATGTGAGGCTGCACTCAGTGAGTTTAAAAAGGCCATAACTTCTCTTTTTCCAGATAATAATTATGCTTTTTCTTTCTTCCAAATGAAGGAGGCATCTCAAAGGGTCAGAGTAATGTGTGGTTTTCCTAGTTTTCCTCCCCACAGTCACTGTTTACACCAGTTGTCAAACCCGTGTTTGGGTGCTTTATAGTTTAAAATAGAAACAGTCAGTTATAAACGTTCATGGCTTTCAAATCTTCCTCATTTGAGTTTTTTTATTTTCGGTATACATGGAGCTGAAAGCTGACACGTTGCAGCAGACGTGTAGGAAGCCAACTTACTGTATATTAATCTAATTTTGCAAAGGAATGTTAACTCTTCCTCTGTTGTTTGGACCGTACATTCCTCCTGGCGGTGAGACGCGTGTTGTCTGGCTCAGAGGCCAGGAGGCACAAAGACCGGCCTGTGCCGATTGTGTAGTGTTTTGAATATTTTATTAGCTAAAATCATTGTCTTAATATCTAAATGTGTCCTCATTTGGTGTAAAATGACCTCTGCAATGATCTGACTTCTCCTCATAAGGAATAATTTCCTATCTGTATATACACAGGACGGGTAAGTCCACGGAGGTTTCCATGGCGTTCGGCCATTTTTAAAAACTATAATGGCAGAGAGGGACATAAAGCACTAGTCTGCCTGTCTAGTTAATCCACAACGCGTTTTCCTTCAGAGTCACGTGACTGAAACCAGCTCTAAGAAGTGAGAGGAGGAATTACATGCTCACACTAATGATTCAATGCAGTTTGTGATTTCTTCTAAATTCCAAACCTCATCACCCAGAGAAAACTGGATGATGTGGAAGTCATGTTGTCATTACCTCTTGATGCATGACAGCTACTGTAGCTGCAATACACATTTGAAAACGAGCACAATTTGTTAGGATGCAGGATACTATTTCCCCTTTAGATGGAGAAACTCCTACACCGTGTAGCTTTAAGGCTGCGTGTAATCACCCAAGACAGTCCGTCCAAACCTTTTCCATCCTGCAGTGAAAGTCATCCCAGCCGGATTAGTCTCAGCCATGTTGAAACCCTTTCTGGGATGAGCTGTTTGTCACTGGGTTTTGAATCTGATGTTAATCTTCTCTCAGGGATCCGGATGGGCAGCCTGGGCCTGTTCCTCCAGTGTGCTACCTCCACCTTCTTCTCGCTGGTCATGAGTCGTCTGGTCCGCCACTTCGGCTCTCGGTGGGTCTACCTGAGCAGCATGGTGAGCTTCACCGCCTCGGCTTTGGTCATCTGCCTGTCCAAAAGCGTGGCCCTGGTCACCGCCATGGCGGCCCTGACCGGCTACGCCTACGCCGCCCTGCAGACTCTGCCGTACACGCTCACCTGCCACTACCACAAAGAGAAAGAGGTACTGCTGCCGCTCGCCACTGGCCGCTGCCGCTCTGACCCCGTGTGAGAGCAGGAATAACCAGCCGGTGTCCCCTGTGGTTTCAGGTCTACATGCCAAAAAGGAAAACCAAAAGCATCCATACAAATGGAGTGACGCGGGATTCTGTGTATTTGACTCCGGTGCTGGACGGGGAGGCGGAGGACGGCCTGGGCCCCAAAGCAGGCGCTCCTTACCGCCATCCCTTCTTCAACCAGGACGGCTACGAGTACTTCCCCGTCCCCCAGGGCCAGAACGGGCCCCCGCCCTGCCCCCCCGGCGCCGAGCCGGACGGCGCCGAGCCGGGCTACGAGAAGCGCGGCGTGGGCCTGGACTTCGCCATCCTGGACAGCACTTTCCTCCTCTCTCAGGTGTTCCCCACCCTCTTCATGGGAATGATCGTCCAGTTTGCACAGTCGGTCACGGCCTACATCGCCTGCTCCGCCATCTTCGGCGCCGTGGCCATCTACCTGGCCAGTCACATCGTCTTCGAGCAGAAGGACCTCAGAGGCTGAGACTGAAGGCTCTGTGGGGGGAGCTCCGCTCTGTGTTTCTGGGGAACCAGCCGAGAGGAGCAGGTGTGCCGCGGCGTGCTGGAATCAGCGGGATTTTCCAGCCTGGTGACGTCATTTCTGTCCTTTTGTTTCTCAGGTATCGCCCCTCTGATTTACTGTAGAACTCATCAACGTTGATTACTGAGCTGCCCACCATTTTTTAAAACTTTCCCCAGATTTGAAAGGGTTTGTTTCTTTTATACACTTTAAATCAGCGTTGTTGTCCAGAGAAGCCTCAGTGGGAGGGTGAGCGGACATCTTTTATTAGAGCAAATTCAACCATATCAACAGAGGCTCAAAGGGAGCAAATGTCTCCTTACGTAGTCACTTCAGGAGATGTGGGCTGAAACTGCTTTAGCCCTGGTTTGCACGCAGTCTAACTGTATCGTATTTCATTAAACCTGCCCGTGCGGCGGAGTGTCACCATCTGTCAGCCTCTGCCACAACGCAGGCTGGGTTTGACATTTCCAGCTCCAAATGACCTGAGTGACATCTCCATGGCGTTGTCCGGCTAACCGGAGCAGGACCTCACAGAGCGGCTTGACCCGGGTACAGTTTGGTGTCCACTGAACAGATTTCCTCCAACGGTTCTCCACCCTCCGAATGTGGGAGTTTTGTTACGGTGAATCCACAAACTGGAGGGTTGTGGACACAAGCTGTTTAATTAAAGCTGAGCTCTCAATGAAATGCTCAGTGTTTGGACAGCCTGCTCTAGCCGCCCGCTGAGGCCTCCGCCCTGGACTTTAGTCTCAGGTTAGCGCTCTTTTCGGTTCGGTGCCACTGAGAAATAACCCTCCGTGTTGCCTGAGCCCTGCTGCTTCACTGTATGTTCAAAATGACAATCGAGGAGGTCCAGTGTTTTAAAGTTCAGTCAGGCAGCTGGAGCTGGGTCTCATCTTTGAAGTGTGAGTCAGGTGAGGGCAGCTGAGAGCTGAATCTTCTGGCTGTTGTTCCTAAAAGTGCTCTGGAAGGAGGAGACAGCTTCTGTCTGAGACCTGCTGAGTCATGCTTTCTCCAGGCTAACCTCCTGAAGCCCTCTCTCAGAGCTGTGGGATCAGAGGCCAAACGTCTTCTAGAAGACTTCACCTCCAGCTGCCTGACTGAGCTTTCCAGGCTTGATTAAGCGTGAGGTTAATGACCAGCGTTGTGGCTTGGGTGCATCTCTGAGCGGAGCTTTCCAAAGCGGCCGGAGGGCCTGAAAGCGGCCATTGTGTCGCTCACAGGAGGCCAGTTCAACACAATTATCTGCATCCTGCTCGTCTGCCTCCACATGCCGGCAGACTCGTCCCCCGAGTGGAGGGCAGAGCTTTGTCATGTTGACATTTCTGCAGATTGCAGCTGTCCAGTCCCCGTTTCGACCCCCCCACCACCCCAAAATTAAATGGGGGGATACTGTCTGGCAGAAGCTGCCAGAAGATAAAGTGCCTGTAGGATTTTAAACAGCTTTTTGTACATATGTATTTATTTATAAAGCTTTCTGGTCAGAATAGTGTGAAAGTGACCGTTTGGCATCTTTAAAGGTGCAGAGGCTGTTTCTGTGAAAAAGAGAACTTATTTGTAAAGGCATAAAACATCCTCAAAGCTCTAATTTATTTCCACTCTTCGGTCTTGACCCTGTTGCTCTGCAGTTTCCTCAGAGTGTTGTGGCTTTATGAAAAATTGTTTCAGATAAAAGAACTTTCTTTCTGTTTGTCCGGTGCATAATGAGTTGTAATTTTTTTAATCCTTCTTTGTCTCCATTTCATATAACCACTGTTTTATTTTTCACGGGTCTGTTCTATTTAAGTTAAATGATAAACTTCAGATTTTCGTGCTCTACTTTTTTTAGTAAATGACAAAAAAAGTGCCAATGATCTGATTTGAAGGTCGAACAATTTGTGATTTCATCCTCGTTTTTAAATCTGTCAGATTGTGTATAAAGATGCAGTTACCAGGTAGATTTTATACAAAATAAAAACTGCATTGCTAACAAGTTTTTGTCCCCAACTCATTTCACATTTCCCACCATTAAAGACGAAGCCAGGAAGTATTTTTACTCCAAATGATGCACAGCCCAGCCCCATTTTGGCCTACAGCCGTTAGAAGTGGAGTTAACGTGGAAATAGCGCCATCCTCTGGAAACCAACCGGAACTGATGTGTGCACGAGAGCTGCTGGTGCGCAGCTGCGCTGCTCCAGCTGACGCACGCGCTCGCTGCCGGTGGCATTATCAGTTACACGGAAAACACGGCGGCCTTTCATGTTGCTATGTTGGAAATGTGCGTAATTTCATGACGGTCTTCCACTCCCCCCCCCCCCCT
>CAJRST010022223.1:16568950-16593138 GCA_907169785.1 Menidia menidia
GTTACATCACAGTGGCCTGCACAGCTGCTGTGTTTGAATAGCAGACCAATGATAAGTTTAGCAACATTTGACAAAAGTTCGGTCCAGCTGTCCTTTACCCTCTTTTGTCTGTTAAATTTTAATCTTTGAACCAGATGAGGCAATGTTTGCTTTGCATATGTAAAAATGTGTAATCTATCAGTAATTCTGAGGCATTCACACTTCAACGTGTTCATGAAATTTACATAAACTGACCCGTGCACAGTGTTGTTACTGTAAAGTCAAGAAATCATCTGTTTAGATGTAGCTACTCTGAGAGCGATCAGGTGCTGGACACCAAAAGTCACAGCAATGAAAAGTATTTATTTATTGTAATGTGTTCAATAGCCTTCTTTCTATCCTGATGTGTGTTATTTATATATTTCATGCTGTGTTTGTTTGTGATGTGAAAAGAATAAATGGTTACTACTCTGTGTGCCTTTCTATTTCATAAAAACGCAAAGTCCTAAAGCACACCTGCACTCAGATTGCCACAGAAACATGTGCATACGCCTCCACATTTCCACATTTAATTGCACGGCAGCAACAAACTAAACTAAACTACGACAGGAAAATAACAGGTTCGAAATGAATGCGGTGTGCAGCTTTTTTTTAACCTCTGGAATAAATCCAGTGAAGCCAGAGAAACTCATCTGTTCTGGTACGGCCTCAGAGGTTTTTGGGAGAACATTGCTGATTAAACAGCATCAGGATGACTTCTTGGTTTGTTTGGTGGATTGCTGGAAACGCCCCCCGTCGCCATGGTTTCCTTCAGCAGGCGAGGGAACTGCTGGAAAACACTGTTACAGGCTTCAAAGACGGGGTTCTGGGACAGTGTCAGAACTCAAACATCCAGCCAGAGCTACGATGGACTAGTCAAAGACCAGACCTACGTCCTGCTAAAGACCAGAGGCAGAAAACTGCTCTCCATCCAGGCTGACAGAGACAAAGCCTAAAGCACTTCCCAGATTTTCATTTAAAAATGACAAAAACAAATGCAAACAAACTTTAAGCTCCATGTATCATTTTCCCTCCAATTCACAATGATGCTCCCGTTTGTGCTGTTTTATCGCATAAAATCCTAATAAAATGCAATTTAGCTTGTAGTTGTGACATAAAAATGTGAAACGTGTGGATCTCAATGACAAGACCATAAGGGAATAAGGATTTTCTCCAGAAGAGACTGGTGTTTAGCTTTCTCTCTGTGGTTTCTGTGGCATGAATCAAAGAAATTGAACCTGCAGAAAAATGCAGGTATCTTATAACCCCATTTAAATAGCTGCCCACCTCTCTGGCAACAGGACGAAGAAAATAGGAACATCTAAATGAGAACCGACCCCAGATTGAGGTGCCCACCTAGCAACTGGCTGCACTGTTATCAGACGCCTGGCCGGTTATGCAACCGGCAAATATTGGACCAGATCACTTCGAGTTCAAAGGAAGTAATGTGTGTCAGAAATCCACATACAGAGACAGACGTGTGAAACTTGCAAAGAAACAAATGAGAAGTGCAGTTTGAATACATTTTATGAACCACATGTCCCACAAGTAACACGTTACAGAATCCTGAGCCCTTTGTTGGGTCAAATGGCTTAAATGTTACCTCTGGATGATGGTGCTAAAGGACAGAGCTTTTTTAAAAATAAATAATTGTGTTTTAAACCCAGAGGAGTGCAAATCAGCGGACCACAAACAGGCCACGGGTTGTTCTGTTCATTTGTCCTCGTTGACTCAACTGTTAATTCCTACAGTGACAAAGTCAACAAACGTGCCGCTCCAGTTGCTTCATGAGATGGGTGAACTCTCAGAGGATAAATATAGAATCAGGAGCTCTTTAAGGCGCACAGCCGCCCACGTTTACAGTAATGAACAGCCAGAAGGTGACAATGGGATCATGACACAACACAAACCGTCTCACTGAGGTTATAAAGGCGCCCATCACATTTTTGCTTATATGCCACAGCAATAAAAACATCTTCAGAACTTCTTGTTTTGAGCATTTCTATATATATTTTTGTTCATAAAAGCTTTAAAAGGCATCTGTGAGTGTGACTGAATGGTCTGTAGGTTTGTGATCTCTTTTCCCGTCTTGATGAAATGCAGTCTGTTTATTACTTATTTGATACATGGAGGAATGAGAAAAGCTGATAATTGTTTTTGTAAACACTTACTTGGACATGAAGATGAGATTTTTCTTTCTTTCGACACCATTATCTAAATTCTATTTCATCCTGACAAGCCCCAGTCCCCACCTTTTTCCAGAATATGTTGCAGAAATATTCTAAAAAAATCAGTACAGTTGAAGCAGCACAACAAGGAAAATATAAGATTCTGCTGTTAAAATAGTTAATCTAGTCAATATTGTGTCTGACCCTTCCCTGTGAGTAACTAAAACATATTACTTTTGTGCCGACATTTCTTTATAATCTATACAAATCTGTACAGCGTACAGGAGAGTTTTGGCCACAACACAGTGTTGGGTAACGTGGTTATCATCAGTAGTAAATTGGTAAATTAGTCAATTGGTAATTTGGTGTTCAATTCATTTTAAAATTCTAATAATCATTATTTTTCTATAAATCCCACTTGTTATTTACCTTTATGTATTTTGTTGTATTTTAAATGACCTTTATTTATTTATCCCTCCACTGTGGTTGTGCTTTTCCCCTTTTTTCTGATGTAATATGTACATTTTCCCACTGTGGGATCAATAAAGTATTTTATTCTATTGTAACCAGTCCAGCCCATGTACACTTGTTTTTAAAAAATAAAAAGTAATCTCATTGCTAGGTAATCCAAATCTCTGTTTAAGGCTCCTTATCTCTTATCTTCCGGCCTATTTTCAATCAAATTTGAACATTTTTAATGATGTTTTAGCTAGAAAAACCAACAAACGGCGCAGAGGAACAGGAGTGACCTTCATCTGCTGGTGCTCCCGCTAAACATGCAGCAAGGTGCGAATAACATTCAACATAACTGCTGAAAACAGTGAGAACAAAAACCTCTGAAGTTGTAACTGACTACTGCTCAAGGTGGTCCCTCCTGTGGACGAATACACAGCAGATTCCTGACAAAATGAAAGCGCTGCCTTCCTGCTTAATGCTCAGTAAGAAGCGACACAGGCCTGTGTTGGGACTTAGGGAGAACAGGTGCTCCGGGTCACAGCCGGGAGGCGGCCGGCAGCCCAGCTCCTCCACAAAGAGGCGCAGGGCCACGCGCATGTAGGCGCCGTGGCTGACCACCAGAGCGTGCACAGGGAGCCCCCCGGCCCCGTCCTCCGCCCGCCCCTCCACAGGAGATGCTGCCGGGGGTGCAGCTTGGCTGGTGGCATCCTGCCCTCTGGCCTGCCAGTGCTCCGAGCCAATGTGCTGCAGCGTTTTGTCCAGAAACCCTCTGACCCGCTGCTTCACCTGAACAGAGCACAGGCCTGTTACAAAACGCCCCCCGCTCCCTTTTCCGCACAATCATGCAGGGATAAAGTCAAAGGTTGCCTTAATCAAAACAGTCCAAACGCAGAGTGGCCTCCACCAATAGAAACCCGTGGCTTTGTGACGCAGGGAGCTCTAACTTGTTTAGGAAAGCGGGCTGGAGCTGCTCTCTGCTTACGTCAACTCTATCCTGCTACATCTGCATCCACGGCCGGACCAGAGTCAACAGGATCTAATGGATGATTTCTGACAAAGCATCTCTGGAATAGAACATCTTTACCTCCAGAACAACAGCCCCTCCCCCCCCGGAGTCTTCCTGCAAACAACACAAACCTAAGTGGTGACTTTTTAATCGAGGTAATGACGAACACGGTGGCCGGCCATGTACCTTGATCCCTGATTCACCGCATGGGCTCCAGAAATGCATAAGAAGTAAAGTCATGTGGATGCAAACAGGTCCTGACATAAAGGATTCATCCCAGGACAGCCAGTGGGCTGAGATCTGCATAGCTTCTGCCCCCTAGTGGCAGGACGTGTAAGCACATCTTGGCTGTAGTGCTTTTAAATTGCATTTCGGTATCACATGTTGAAAAGATCTGAGCCAGATTTTCCAGCTGTTCTTCAGTAAAAAGTGACATTTTTTAAAGGGGTAATAGATGATGGTGTCTGTCCAACATTTGGAGGTACCCACACTTAAACAGAAATGATGAATGCAACGAAAGCCACTAAAATCTTTTAGCTCAAGATGTAGGGAGTCTAATCTGAAGATGGACTGTTTTTTCCAAATGGGACGGAAATGCATCTGAAGTAATGCTGACCATAAGAATTATGCCTGTACTAGAAAAGATAGAGATCGAAAAACAAATAGATATAACTTGGTTTTCGGCGTTTGCTAGAGCACACAGTCAGTCCAGTTTAGAAGCTCGTTTAAAATCATGGATGATCGTAAAAGACCTGAACAACACCCGGCTTCATGCTGGAATGATGGATATAACCCACAACCCAAAACTCACCTGCTCCGGAGTCTCCCCGCCTGGAGGGGTGAAGTCTGGAAAGGCCTCCCCCGCTGCTTTGGCCATCTCCTTATAGTCCTGAACCCGCAAACCCTCTGCGGTCCCAAAGCTCTGAGAAAGTCAGCGAGTCGGACAGCTCAGGTTGAATCTTAATTCCAGTAAAAGCTTCATAAAGGAAGTACTCCCATAATGAAAAAAAGATAAGTGGCACTCACTTTCTCTTTAAGTAAAGGGTCGCACACCATTTGGAGATTCGAACAACTGCTGTTGTGTTTCATTATCATCTCAGCAGTCTGCAGGAAGAACAGAAAAATATCAATCAACAGAAAATGGGAGCTTTAGAATTTAATCAACCAGAGTTTTCCTTTATTTCTACCAAAGGAGTCTGATTCTGTGGCAGTCAGACAGAACTCCTCTGTAATCTAACTGAGAAAAAACTAATTTTCTGTCTTATCGTTCATGAAACCAGGCGCTGCCCTTTGAGTGGTTGCAGGAAACATATTCAATGCAGTTCAATTCAATTTAATTTTATCCCAACAACAGTCATCTCACAGTGCTTTCCAAACAGAGCAGGTCAGACCAGACTGAAGTTGTTTAGAAGCCCAACATTTCGCACCAAAAGCAGCACGAGGAGACACAGGGACAGAAATACTTCCTTTAAGAGGCAAAAACCTTAAGAAGAACCAGAGAGAGAGAAGAGAAGAGAAGAAAAGAGAGGACAGGGAGCAGGGGGAGTCAGCCTCCACAGTAACACATAGTGGCACAGACAGTAAAGGTAGTGCTACTGTAGACTGGATGAAAAGTGGTAGATATTGATAGTAATGATAATGATAACAGTAATAATAGCAACAGGACCAGGAACAGTAGCTGTAATTGTAGCAGGGGGAGTCCTGTAGGAACACGGCTACTGTGCTTTCAGCCATTTCTTTTCGGGGGCTTCATGTCTCACCTGTCGAGCCCGCAGCATGTCGCTGACAAACACGTTGCTGAACCTGACGTCTCTCAGGTAGCGGCCGGCAGCCTCAGCCTGCTGCAGCCCCGTCTCAGACAGAGGAGCATCTATAGTCTGGCCTGGAGGGAGAAGCACAGCACCAAAATGATATTCCAAACAAAAACACAGCACTGGGCAGGAAAATGAAGATTAAAGAAACAATTCACAGAGATCAGGTTAAAGGACACATCCACGCTCTTTTAATCCAGATTTGCTGGATGCCACCTACCTTGTAACAGTCCCTGTTTGTTGAATGGAGTTTCCCCACTAGAAAAAATAAACGATTTGTTAACGCTGGACCACAGGAAATAACATTAATGGTTTAATCACTTGTGATTCTGACAACTTCAAAAGGAAACATTTTCCTTTAGTTTAAAAAAAACTAATCACACACTAAATCTAAGATGATGTCAATACTTTAAGTTCAACGTTTCTAAGGGAAGAGTTTGTGCAACTAATTCTCCACAGAAACATCTGCAATTAGATCATCAAGAAAGTCAAGTTAAGTTAGTTCTATACCTGATCAAAAAAATAATGGAAAATGAAAAATTATGACAGACAAATTGCCAATCGGTAATGGTTTATTAATGCTGACTGACCTAAACAGCTACTGTTCTCATCTTTTGTTGTAGTTTAACCTGGAAAGCTGTTTCATTCAGGACCTTTAACCCAGAGGAGATGCTTGAACTTAGCTCCCGATACATTTTACTGTTCTATGGCTATTGATTATTCCTACAACACCAATGGCAAGGCCCACCACTAAATATCACAAAACAATATCTACTGAAACACGTGAAAGCTAAACATAAAACATAAAAACACAAACAACACCTTAAAAAGGACGTTTATGTGTTAACTTTAGTTCAATATCTTGCGTTTTTTATATAATTTTTTTGTGTATTGGTTTCTGAAACATGACTCTTTGGTTATTCTTTTCGCTCTGAGATTACTTACTACGTTTATTATACTTGTATTCTACTCTTTGACAAATAGCACAAAGCCCAAATTTACAATAAAAAAAGAAAATAATTGAAATTGTGTTTGCCAACTCACTAAATCAGTAAAATACGACTGCTTTCAGTCATATGGAGCTTAAAGAATAACCGTAGACAAACTTTAAGTTTAAAACTACCAGAAACTGAATCAAAAGTCCTTTTCAGTGTCCTAAAACTGTGTCACTGCCCCCTCTTGTGGTCATTGTGAGGAACTGCGGCGTCCACATACCGGCGTGCAGAACCCCGTAAAGTTGACCAAAGGGCTGAATAAAGGTCAAAGATCAACTTTTAGTAGTAGCTGCTCTTCTTTTCAGCCACTTTAAAGCTGAACTACCCGGTTAAGTCAGCATTTATCAGAGTGCAACCGCAATAACTACGTTACGTATCTTTAACTGCCGTTAACTGCTCCAGTACACCTGCTAGCTAGGTTCCCTACGCATATCAACACATAAAAAGTTTGTTTATTTACTTTAAAATATTGCTGAGGTACACCAGACGTCAGTTGGAGAGGGGGGTGGGGGGGCTTTCTTTAACAGCACAGCTGTAAATGGCAACGTTAAATCCACTTACTGTCGAACAAGGGTTAACGCAAACGTCAGAGTTCTCATGGCGTCGCCGGTAAGGACGGAGGGCAGCCGCATTAGTGACCGGAGGCTGTCGGGTGCAGCTCTAAAAACAGTGTGCAGCGACGAACACCGGTTGTGTTACCGTCCACCTGTTGTCGAATTTACATACTTTTAAAGGACATAACCCTTCAAAGATAACCCTCTAACGAGAGACCCTCCAGCAAAAACCTGTCTTAACGACGTTTGGAGCTGCCGTATTCCGGATATGAGAACGATACATGTGGTTTAAGCATTTCATCGCTAATTTCATATTAAGCGGAAAGTTATCAAAGAGGATAGACATATCGAAGTTTTAACGTACAATAGAGAGCAAATTGGCAACTAACTGATGACTTATTACTCAAACAACGTTTACAGAGTGGAGCAAAGAAAAGAAAAAAAAACTACAGATGTGGGTCCAAATGGCAAACTGAGGACATCTGGGGAAAAATCTAACAATAAAACAAAAACTATACAAAACCCAGTGGGGATAATGCTATACAAAATGCAACAGAGATGTGCATGATTAACCTCAAAACAGGAGCTGAAAAAAGCAATAAGCTGCAGTAAACTAATTCCTGATATATCCCAAAGCCATGGAGACTGAATGACACTATTGTCTGTGACAAATAAGGATTTTGTACAGATGGATTTGATCCAATTGGAACATTTTCAGTTGACCTAATTGCTGCTATACATCTGTTACAACAAGCCTAAACACTGTTTAAAGTGTTTTAAAAAACAGATAAATCACATCAGAATAATTTGCACCCATCCATCTATAGTCTCGGGTCGGACTGGAACATGTCTAAGCTGTCACTGTAAACACTTTCAACACAGTTCAACTCGGAAACCATGTTAGGAAGAAGATTGAGATCCAAAAACTAAAAAATCAGTTTTTAATCTAAAAAAAAAGATTTCCTCTGGAGGGAAATATTCCCACTCTTAAGAAAGATTCCAATTTGGGATTTGGCCACACTTTTTCCGACTTTTTGGTTGGCCCATTTATTTAATGCATGAATCTCAGATCCATCAAGATTATTTTGCGACTATTTACTAATCACAACTTTCATTTATGTAATTAGGCTCTTGGTGAATCGTGGGTTTAACAGGTGACAGCAAAGCAAGCCAAGATGTTTTCTGTAACATTTCAAGACGTGTTGAGTTTAGACTCTATTCAAGAATTACCTCAAGCGTCTTTGAGGAATGCTGTCAGTAGCGTCTGACCTGAGGTCAAAGGTCACTGGCTAACTCTAAAAGCAGGGCTCCATGGTTGGAATCATCCTGGTTCCATACCAGACTGCGTGGTGTTTCCATGTGTCTCTCCTAGTAGTCCAGCCACCTCCCACCATCCCACCATCTTAAACCTAGAACCTGTCTGGTTAATCTCAGGGACTTGTCCAGGGTGTACCACCTTTTTTGAAAGGATCCAGGAATGTTGGTCTGCTAAGCATGTATAGAAATCTAAATGTGCTGTCCAAAGATACTGTTGTGGGAGGCAAAGGTTGGCTCTCTTATACCGTAGAAGGCGTTTTTGAACCATTGGAAATTTTCTGCAGAGCAAGATCTGAGATAATGGCTGAAAATGTTTATATGATTTAACAGACTAAGGTTAAACCTTTCTGATGATTTAGTGATATTCCTCCACTATTCCTCACACACACTCACACTTATCTATTGATCATGAGACAATCAGACACAGCTGAAAAGGAACAGAGGCGTGGGAAATAGTGAGCTGATGTGGTGTCACACCCTTTAAAGCAGACGTTTATTGAACAGAGGTTGTGCAACAGACATTTGAGGTACACAATATGAGTTATAGTGGAAGGAGAGGCGGAGGGGGGACTCGAGGGGAAATCTGCACCATTGAAACTTCCAGATATCAGAATATTTATGACTGGACGTGACAGGTGTGACAATTCCAACGGTGCACATACACAAAGTTTTTTTGACCAGAACATGTCTTTCTCACATACAGAATCCATATTTACTGTCATTCTACGTGATCATGGTTGAATAAAGCAAGAACTGTACTTTGGCCATCACGGGAATGCCGTTTTTCCCTCTCTAGCACTTAGCGAGACGTAGCAGACGTAGCACCAACACGAACGAAAAAAGAACATGCTTGAACTGTCTGCAGCTTAAACAACTCAAAAGAAAATGTTACAGTGGACACAGTGAAAACACCCACTCCCCCCCCCCACCCCGACCTCCCACCCCCACCCCCTCCTCCATTATAGGTTAAGTCCAAGTGGAAGCCTTGCATATTTCCTGCTTTCCATCTCAACGAGCAAGTTCTTTACCCACCGCAACTGTGGGAATCATCCACAAAAAGGCTAATCTGTCGTTGCCTCCCTTCACGTTAAATGTATTCTTTGTCCTCTGTTCCAGACTTCCTCACTGCAGAGGTATAGGCGATGAGTTTGTGTTTTGTTTTGTCCAGTAATCCTGAGGTATAGGAAATACCACTGATGCAGAATGTGACCGAAGAAGGACAGCAAAAATAGATAACAAAAAAAAAAAAAAAAAAAAAAAGGGAAATGAAACATGCTATCTAACTGTACAAAGATCATTTCCAGTCGAATACTCATTTCATGTTCTTCTATCACTATCTACTTTGTTTTTCTGGATGTATCTCTTAAGGAGTAAAATAATTATATTATAATACAAATGTTTATAAAATAGCAGCACACAAGTGACATCACGACTAGGTAATGTTATTTTTTTGTATAAATGAAACAAATTCATAGCTTTTAGCAGCGCAAAAAGACAATAAAATATTGACACTTTTTTGTTGATGTCTTCACACCTCCTCGGTCCTCTCTTCACTTTGGAATACAGTATCTCTAAATCTTAGAAAAACCCTTTTGTGGATCTGGTCACCCCCAAAATACATATCAAACACAAACTGAACTGCGGTGTCAATATAAAACACATGCAACAGTAAATTGCAGGAAAGAAAGTATCACAACCATTAAGTTTGGGAGAGAGCTCACACAGAGGCCAAATGAAGGGGCACACCAGATATTTGGACAGGGATGTTTTTTTGGCAGACTTGTCGTTGAACTGCTCGGTTCCACTGAAAAACATCAGATCCCCACATTTTTGCTTCGGGCTGATAAATACATTCAGCAGAGTCATATACTACTCACGGGGGAAGATGAAATTCACGGACAGACAGTCGGCCTGAATCGGACCTGCACGAGCCAGCACCATATGAGAACTGACCAACCACAGCAGCACACATCAGTTAAGGTGGTTTAGAATGGCGGCCGTGCGGAGGTCTCATTGTTGCCCTTTGCGGAACGTGTGCAAACACTGGATGTTGAGGCCCTGCATGTGTGGCTCTCTGTGGTTGTGATGCAGATAAATAAAAAGAATAAATTCAAGTAAAAACAAATCTTTCATTGCTTGACAGTGGAGAAGAAAATCTGATAGGCCCCATGGGTCAGAACTCTGTGTGAAGCCATTTTCCAATTCATAAGTGTATATATTTTATTTCCCATTCGGTTCAATTTCTCCCCTCATGAATCGTAATTTGCTTGAACAGGAATGTATTTTTTGGATTGGAATGTCCTCTCGTTTTAAGTTTTGGAAAAGCCTTTTGAGTCTCGCTTGACAAGGGTATGTCTGACGTTTGGGAAACCAGCCCTACAAAGTAAACCAAAGAAAAGGCTAATGAGGAAAAACAAACAAAAGAAAAAAAAAACATCCACTCAACTCAAATCACCACCCAACGCATTTCATTTTACTCATCTCCTGGGGAGCATGTTCTCAAAGTGCTTTGACATTGAAATCATATAGGGGAGCTGAAAACAACCCTATGTGGGACTCCAGATGCATTGACAGTATATTTTCATCCTCTATCCTCGTACTCCTCTAATTAACCCCACCCCCCCCAAAAAAGTTGATCCTTGCATGATCTGGCAGCGTGCAGTCTTTGTTGTGTTCCTTGTGTCATTTCCACATATATGGAAACCCAGAACATATATGTTCACCTGATAATATAATTGTAGAAATCCATTAGAAGAAATTAAAGGTGATTCCACTCTAAAATGCAGACATCAAAGTTTCATTTTGAGGCTTCTGGGTGTCTTTTGTTCATCGTCTTCCAGCCTCTGGCTGAACATCATCCACATCTCCTAAACAGCAGCATGCTCCTGCAACACTAAAATCCTCCCGTCCTACCACAGTGACTACTTGGCTGTCCCTGTCTTTCTGAATCTTTCCACATCTCGCTCCGCTCCCCCTCTGCTCAATAACAAAGGGCGAGTTTCAACATAGAAGACCTTCTCCACAATGCGTTCTTCTCATGCTCCCACATGCACCGGACACGCTGTGCATGTGAGAAGTCTTTACTTCTCTGCTCGGACTCAAAGCAGCCTTTCACAAATGAGGAAACATCACATCATAACAAGCGGAAGATATATAGGTAGAATGACGGTCTCAGTGACGCTTCGTCATCACAATGGCAGTAATATGCCTCACGTGATCTCCGAGCCTAAAGTAAAACTCTCTCAGACAGATATGGGGCTCTGTAACAACAATCCCTTTGCCCATATCTTCCTTTGCCAAATCTATCCCCATCTCTTTCCTGCTCCACACTGCTTATTGCTGGCCAGCAATAAAGCACGATTCACCATTAATGCATGAAGGCAGTGACACAGCGTATATGCCCAGTTACACGGATGGACAGAGGATGTATAACCTCGACTTAATCTGCCGTCTTTTCCAACAGAACTGTAAGTCCGCCGCTTTGCTCAAGTGCCTTGCGCCATACAATGCACACTGCTAATATAGATACAGGATCACATGTAACATTTACACCCCACACACACACGGCACAAACACACACTTACGGACTAATTACCAAGCACGCCTCCACTGTGCGCACGCAAACTGACGCATACAAGCAGCCTGACGAAAGGAGCTTATTGATCTACCACTCGGTTCCAAAGTATGTCCAATGATAACATTAATAATAGTAATCACTAACACTATTAATATCCATTATCATCCCAGCAACTGCCTGGAAATGGGACCCATCAACTTTTAGCACAACGCTCCCTTGGCTTCCTTGTCTCTTCCTTGACAAACATGCGGACCTAGAGGCCGCCGGGGAGCTGGAACATGTGCACTCTCTTACACCAGCAACAAATGTAAGGTGATAATACTCATAAAACTAAACAGAGAAAAAGAAACGTAAGCCCCGCTGTGATCCTGTGTATGCAGTTTCTTAATGGTCTCCACAACTTCAACCATGACAGCGTCATTATTAAGCTATGGTTAAAATATAACTTAAAGGTCATACTATACAATAAAAGGCAGAATGCAAATATGATTGGCTTCCCTTCTGTATATCCAAGGCACCTCAAAGCTTCATCTTGTATCAAATTTGTTGCTTTCAGACCAGAACATTGTAGAAAATCTATTTCATGTCCTGGTGTTTTTTTTTTTTTTGACTTGAGGAACAGATAATCTACGAAAAAACTAGCAAGCATTGTACTTTTTCTTTTAAAGGGCTTGTGTTTTTAAACATTTTTGTTCTTTTGTTCTTTTTTTCTGCTTTTATGAAAATTGAGGGTTTTTTTTCATGATGCTTTTTTTCTTTCGTTTTTTTTTTCTGTTTTTGTAAATCCTGTGCAACGATGCCCTCTGGTGGTTCACAAGTTGACATCGCGGACATCTGTGGGGGTGGAGGACTGATCCAGCTCATCCAGGCCTTTTCCGCTGGGGCCCCTCTGAGTTTGCTGCTGCTGCTGCTGCTGCTGCCGCCCTTCACGCAGGCTGCTCTCCAGCACGCGCTCAATCTGCTCCTGGCACTCTTTCAGGACATCCTGTGATGGCGAGATGGAAAGGGAGAAGCAACTTGTTATGTTGTATCCACTTTAATTAGCCTGTCAGCGTCTGATCATCAACTTTTAGCCTTAATAACTCCACAAAATGAACAAATCTTAGTTGGAATTGTCGGTTGGAACGGTCGCTTTTAAAGCTCAAAATGAGAATAGTACTCCTAAATAGTGCAGTTGAGGTTTAAAGCTCAACTCTACAGCGTACATGGTCCAAAGCAACAAGGTTTTTAGCATCTTTTTGCGTCCTTCTGTGAGGGACCCCTGGCTCACTGATTTCAAATAGCCCCAAACTTTCTAGCTGCTGGCTAATGCCAAAAATGAGCACAGACAAGGGCCAGACCCAAGCATTACATCAGCCCACCAGGGTTGAGCACTGAATACCACCCCCATAGTCCTCACATGCACACACCCGTGCGTGCATGATACTGCCTCCCCCATCCCACCACTTCAGCCATTCCCAAGCACACACACACACACACACACACAAAACCCAAACAGAAGTAGCCTTGACAACAGCAGCTGAAAACACAGGTAGTATTAAAGCTATGTTAATTACATCCACCTCCTGTGGGAACACAAAGGTGGTGCTTTTTTAACGAGAGCCAGTCTGTGTGCCTGCCTGCCTGCAGGGGATCCATCCAAGACCTGGCTGCCTCCACTTTCACCATCAAAGGCCACTGTGGTAATCTGAGAATCCACCTGGGAGACAAGGCCCTCAACAGCACTGAGGCCTCATATCCTTAGTCTGATGGAGGGTTGAGAGAAGGGACAGAGCAGTGCAGGAAGAGAGGAGGACTGTTGGGGGTGGGGGTGCGTGTTGGTCGGAGGGTGGAATGAGTTTTAAAAAATCCCCAAATAGGTTGATTGCGAGAGTGTCAGTGTAAGGTCAAGATGTTTTAAGGGGAGGAACAGTGATGATAGTCATTAAAGAACTCCAGAGGTAAGAAGACACTGCTGCAACGGTGCAGCTAATGTGAAGAATCCTGTCAGGAGTTGACTTAACACCGCTCTCTGCTGGTGAGATACTAAAAAACAAAACAAAGTAAAGTTCCCTGCTCACAGCTTTACACATGCATGCACATGCATGACCCCCTGCCTTAGAGCACCAGGCATCTGTGGGGATCACGACAGAGACAGGGATGGGTGAAAGTGAAGTGCTGTCGAGCTGGGAGACATTCTTTAGAAATTTACAGCTAATCTAAACCTGATGGGCCACAGTTTGAGCCTGTGTTATAGCCTCTGGTGCCGCTGGGCCTTGATGAACTGAGAACTGAGCCCTCAGTCACTTCAGAAATGCTTGTTGGGAGATGAACGGGGCCGAGTGACAAAAGGTCACCGTGTCAAAGGGCAAAAGGCACCAAACATTACAGGGTGAGACATATATTGAGTTGTCAAAAAAGAGCTAAGTCAAAGCCAGCTTTCAACACAGCAGAACTGTTGAAATTCTGTACATATGGACGGTATTGTCAGAGACTTACAAGAGGAAAAAAAGACTAACTTTGATTTTACATTGCAAGAATCTGATGTAAAGCCTTCTGTCTTATTGATTTTGAACGCTCTGAAAGCAGCTCAAGAGCCATGACGGCTAATTTTGAGCAGAAGAGGTTGGAAGCATTTGTGCTGCGTGACTTTTTCCTAGAACATTTTTATCAACAATGGCTCTTACGTGGAGGAAATCTGTCCCTTAACTATTGCAGTTAGCAACATGAGGAGGTGCACGCTAACAAACACGCCGAGTCTCCCACCAACGTCAGCCTCAGTGGCCGTAAAATCTCAAATCCTGTGAGAAAATTAAGTAAAGCGCAGAACAAGTAAAGGAACTGCCTGTGTCTTACCACAAAAATGCATGCCTACACTTCTTAAAAGACATTCTCCCCCAGTCTCTGTTTGGATCCCATGCCAAGCCCCATGGGCTTCATTTGAGAACCTTTAATGACTTCAATGTGTGACTCCTGGAAACACCAGCGCTGCTTTCTGAAGAGACCAAGGTACTTGGACAATGTGGGGGCCAGCAGCAGTGAATAAATTGAGCGGGTTGGTGTGGTGGTGCATCTCATTTCGCAGCCGGAAGGCGAGCGACCACCTGAAATCCCGCATTGTAAAAAGAGTCCGCCATCTGCCACGACTCCAGCACGCATCCCATCGCAGCAGTGTGTCATTCTGACAAATCAAAGCATGCAGATTATCTCTGGGCAGCCTTTGTGACACTGGCAGCAGCGGGAAGTCGTGCAGACAGACAAAACCAAAAGGAAGAAATGTGTGAAGCCGTGGAATGTGTTTTAACTGCTGACTGTACCACACAAGACAGTGTTAGGAACTCTGGGAGGACTTGGTGGTCAGACAGCTGAAACAAACACACAGGCAGACACAAACTACAGAGCCGAGGGAATCTTAAAACTAAATATCAGTGGGCCGACACTGGAAATATGAAGTCACCACGTGTTGAGAACTTCCACGAGTTACAATAGGAAACGTGACCTTTCTCCTTCTACAGCTTACATGCAGTAACCATGTTCATGAGGAGGATTTCTCCTGATGAATGGACGTTTCTTGCGAACATTTGGCTCAGATACACGACTTTAAATAAGAGAAATGGGGAGAAAAAGCGGAACAAAAACAGGAACCAAGGGAGGAATGGGAAAATGTGTTTCCGGTGTCTTAGTGTCTGACCCTGAGTGAGAAAAAACATGAATGTGAGTCTGAGAAAACCATAGTCCAAACAATAAAATCTAGGAAGTGGTGGTCTTAAGCCCTTGCACTTCTCTAACCTCTATATCCTGTTTTAATCAATCGAGAACAAACGGAAGCTCCACTCTTCTGTTTATGGGCTCTTTTGGCCTTAAAGTGTGTGCAGTCGGACTCATTAGAGCTAACAAAACTGATCTGTCTCACATCATAAATCGACACATTCACACTGATTTCATGTTTTTCTCTGCACGTCGTAACGGGAGGCCCCCGTCTGCTCCCTCTCCGGCAGCCTGCCCCTCTCGGCCACACCAGGTGTATGTGTGAGGCAACACACATTCTTCCAGTGACCCGAGATGGTGACTTGGCCCTATCACATTTCCACTGGAAAACCACAGCTTCTGGATACCACAGATGCCAGGGGGGTGGCGTTGGCCATGATGCTGTTGGCAGCAGCAGCTGCAGAGGTTGGCGAAACTCGCCGTGCCTTCATATTTTGCCTGGCTCTCTGGCCCGAGATGCTGCTTCTCTGCCATTTTGCCGACCGTCTGCGCTGCCGGCCAAAATCCAACACAGTATGGTGTGTGTACACATTTAGACGCCGGCTCATGAATGCAGTCCTCGCAGAGGCCTTCGGGTGTAAACTTCACACATGAAGTGACTGAGCTGCTCGGAAAAGAAGTTAGTGTCACTATTAAAATGGCAATGGCCAGATCACCATTTCCTCTTTTTGCCCGTATGAAAGCATTAACAAAGGCAAAGCAGCCACTTACTAATACTTTTGGCTTCTTCTCGGTGTTTGTCATCAGGCTGCGCTTGTTAAGCCGCGGTATTAAGTTTTGGTCGGCCTCTTTGCAGAAAAGCCTCTCACATATGTTGAAATAGGAAGGACACCCTATACTTTGCCTCCGGTGTTTACTGCAAGCCATGGCTTGTCTGAATCCAGGAATGTAAGGGGTTGATCACAGAGACACAGAGCGACTTAATTCCCCCAAGTCTTCAGACCCTGCAACCTAAACACACTGAGGCCCTGTGCTGCTGAGGCCAGCTATTTGTTTTTCCTCCACTGCTGAGCGAGACTTCACACAGCTCGCACCAGAGGGAGCCATGGCATCCAGCAGTGATGCATTATGGACCATAGGAGGAGCTGAGAGAGGGCTGATTGTCGCAAGGGAGGCATGACACCCCCTCAGTGTCCTTTTCACACTTCAACAGCTCTCTCCCACCTCCTCCTACTCCTGCTTTGCCTTCTTTTGGGACAGTATTTAACATACCAGGGTGGATGCTTGGGATCAGTGTTGTGCCTGCTGTTCTGCTCCCTATGCACTGTGCACACATTAACTCGAATGTTTGTATTAAGTCTGCTGTTACCCACCAAAAGCCTTTTTCATCATGTTTGGTATTGCTAGCCCTGCTGCCAAGCCGACGGCCTCAGACCTGGAGCTGCTCCCCGAGCAGCCTCTGCGGCTGCCTGCTGCTCCCAAATAGTTTGCACGGGTAAAAACCCAAGACGGCTAATTTCCCAGCAGAGATTAATAAAGAGCAACTTCACTCATCATCTCACGATGTCATTCTCTCTGCGTCCCACAGCTCTGCCCATCCATTCACCCGTGCAGCTAGCTGGAGCAATCTGAAGCCCTCGACCATCTGCATGATGAAAGCCAGGCATCACGGAGCCAGCGGGGGCTCTGCCCGTGTTTAGACTCCACTCACCCACCTCTGCAACATTCACTCTACCAAGACAGCCACACAACAACCCGGCCAGCGACAAAGCATGCAGTATATGTTTTCAACTTGGGCTTGATTTAGAAGATTCTTTACACGAGTGGGGTCTTAACAGCCACACAGGATGGATGGAGAGTTAAAGAAACTTGTCTCACTCGCCTAAAGTCCGCTTTATAAAAGAGAAGAGTGCATGAGACGGTGCAGAAAGCTGCAATGTGTTGATGCCTCTTCTCTTCTGTGACAATTATTGGCACTAAATCTCACGTGGTTTGTTGGAAGACAAATGTCAGCCAGGTCAAACCTGTTCAACTTTTCAACTTCTGTGTTGTGAACACAAGACCTTGACAAACGTGGGATTTCTCAACACACATTGCAGATTTTCCTTGGGTAAAAAAAAAAGAACCCTCTACTTGTTACCAGTAACCGGCTGTAAAACTTTTTTTTTCAGTGGTAATAAGATGACTTCTTTGAAGTTTTCGAGGGGAGTTAAAAACTTATTGCAGAGGTGAGAATCTTCTCGTGTTTGAAGCAGCTGATTCAGCTTTGAATCAGCTTTGAATCACAGTTACCGTAAAACTTGTGTATGGGGGAAAATACCAGTAAATATCAAACTGATGTCTGCAAAGATGTTAACATTTTCTCATCGTCTCCAAACACGGCTCAGAACTCCTATACGTTCCCTCCAAGTATATTGTTTTCTGCTCAACTTTGATTAAAAAAAAGACCACACCATGTTCATTTAAAAGCAAAAGAAAAAAAACACATTAGCTCTTATAAAAAAAAAAAAGAGAAAGCTTTTCTGAGGCAAATGTTCCACATGAAACCAAAAACACGATTTCAGAAACTTACCACTTCTGTGTTGGTGATTTTGGCCAGCAGGTCTGTCAGACTGTCCCCCCACTGTGACTGGTCAGCTGAGTCCAGCTGCAGGCCACAGATCGCTGCCCCCACACTTCCTGTGGCGATCATGGAGGGAGGGTACATGGCGAATCTGAAATCTGATAAGGGGAAAAATATCTGTTGAGTTAAACGTGCCGTCCAAGCTGTTAGTTTGTAAATAATTCAGAGAAGCGCTCGTAGTGGAGTGAAGCTGGAGAGCTCAAATCCCTTTGTTCACTGGATAAATGGTTAACCATTTATCGTTGGATTCTTTGTTCACCTGGTGCAGTTTGTAAAATGTTTTGAATTGGCAAAAAGAGTGCAGATACAATGCGTTCCGCCCCAAGACAATATGATTTGGTAATCTAGCAGTCAGCTAATAAATACCCCTTCTATTGCACTGGGTCTGAACGCAGGACTCACTAATGACCAGGGGCCTGGATAATGAGGGTTCACTTGGCTTGTAAAGGAGCTGAAAAGCAACCACCCTCACCCGCTCCCCAATCCAGTCCCCCTTTCCCCAGCCCGGCCCCTTTTCTTCCATCTCCTCAGTAAATCGTGTGCTCACTGAAAAAAGCCCCATAGCGCTTGGAAAAGGAGGAATAAAGAGGCTCAGTGCCTTTGCCAATGCGCACTGCTGTAGGTCCTTTTTCCACGTGTGGTCACAGGCGCGCGTCTCAAAGACCAATAACCTTGTTAGCTCCCCTCACTGTCATTCATAATGCAAATGAGACAGCTTGTGAACGGGCCAGAAGCCCGAAAAGGCAAGGCAACTGGCATACAGGGAGAAAGAGCAAGGGAGACAGACAGACAGGGAGAGAGTTTTTTTTTTCTCCTCACAAACACACACTCACTACTTTCTCTATTCTCTCTTTATGTCTTGCTCAACTTCTACCTTTCTCTCTGGATAACACATGGCCTGCTTAGAAGGGCCAGTGAATGGCACACATGCCCCAGCCTTTGTTGTTACAACAGGCAGTGGTTTGCATTGGCGGCCCTCCTATCTTTTAGCATATTAATAGAGTGGCGGGCCTGCGAGAGGGAAGGCAGAAGAGTGTGACTTCATTGTCCGGAGTCATCACCTCATTTCACCCAATTGAGAGACACAGCATCCATCCCCTCTCTGCTGATACCAATTCAGCAGGACAGGCTGGACAAAGACAGTGGCTGGACATGCAGGGCGGGGGGTCGACAGAGGGAGGAAGATGAAGAGGGAGGGATGGACGGTGTGGCGACAAGGAGAAAAGAAGGCAAAGGTGGTGGGCGTAGCGAGGAGTGAGAGGGGGTTGACATCCCTGCCGCA
Organism: Menidia menidia; assembly: GCA_907169785.1. Classification (NCBI taxonomy): domain Eukaryota; kingdom Metazoa; phylum Chordata; class Actinopteri; order Atheriniformes; family Atherinopsidae; genus Menidia; species Menidia menidia. The sequence goes on from CAJRST010022223.1 coordinate 16,588,445, forward strand.
TATCACTCTCAAGTCTGTGTCCAGACCCTTGTGAGGTTTTGGAAGAAGAAAAGACTTGCCCTCCAGTGACCCTCACCTCCTGCCTCCCATCCAACCCCTCCTTTGGTGCAAATATTTCTCTGTTCCTGGGCCACCTATGGGCTAGAAGAGCAGGCAGCGGGGACACTGAAGCAGCCTGCACATTAACATTTTGCCATATTCAACTGCAAAGCAAACTGTGTGCGATGGCTGTGAAGGAGATTTTTCTTCCTCCTTTTTTTATATGTTGAATCAAAGGGGTAGGCCCTTTGATAGCTGCAAAGGCAGCGTCTCACTGCCTTTTTAACATGCACGGCCAGGCGCTTTCTCATCTTGTGGGCTCAGTGTTGACAAATAAATGAACTTATTATACACCCCTGTGTTAGCTGCTGGGCCTCTGCCAAGTAGAGATTTATTAAAGGCCACCTCGAGCCAAGAGGAAAGGGCACACAAAGCCCCGCGCATTACATCACTGCTGTAAGACCACAGCTTTTCTATGGAGGGGAAAGAGTACAAAGGCATACACAGACTTAATGTAAGTGTGCGGTGAGCGCTGCCTGACAGGCAAGGCAACGGACACCTTAGAGACGCACGCATGAAACAATGCACCGATCCCTGCGCGCTTTAAGATGTGGACAGACCGGCACGCACACACATAGAGCACAGATGTAGTTTTGTGCGAAAGCTGAGTGGTGGGCAGTGGGCAACAAGCTGATTTTTCACACTCAAGACAAGACAGGTCTGTAGCAGAACAAGGACGTGCGCGTGCAGCCGATGCGGGCTGACACTGTGGCCTGGTGGCTGCTGCATGCCGGGAGAAGAATGGCTGTATTTTAAGAGGCCCTCATTGATATTCATGTTGAGGATAAACAGTGTAGGTAGCTGAGTGGGGACGCCTGCGATGGAAAGCTCCCTGTGAGCAGCTGCTGGCTGGCCTGGCCTGCGCGCCTCTCACCCCATTCAATGGCCCTTTCTCCTCCCTTTGCAACCTCGTCTCCATTCCTGCGTGTTCCTACCCAGGAGACTTCATCCCTGGGCCCCTGGTCACGCAGCCTGCTGCCCTACATGGCCTCCTCCTTCTGGGTGGCTGTGATGCTCAGTGCGCACGTTAAAATTATAAATCAATTAAAGCTGGAAAGTTGAACAACTGCCAAATGAGGAGAGAAAAAAAAAGCCAAACTGTTCGTTTTAACGCCTCCCTTCGTACCAGCGCTGTAAATCAGGTTTTTGTATTCTCTACCACAGGTATTAGGTAAAGGTACCTTGTTTATTAAAGGAGTACCGTTAAGAGTATCTGGGCCTGTTGACTGATCAAGGTTAAAAACAAACATCATTTTGGGATTAGCATCACAGTATGTTTCAGCACTAATGCAACACAGACGGGCAGTCAAAAAACAGTCCTGTGGAGAGCTACAGTCCAGATGTTATGCCAAGCATAGCTCCTCGAGTCACACAAACAACAACAACCTCCCCACTGGGTTCGGGAGGCTGTAAAGGTTCTTTAAATGTAGGAAGGAGAGAATAACAGATCAAGACAGAATAACTTAACTGCTCCTTGTTCCAAGTAGTCTCACCAGAGAGACACACGCCATAAAACTCCGGTCGGAGCCACTCATTTAAATTCAATTAGCCTGAAAGCAGAATTCCTCCCAAATTGTAGCATCCTGTGAGTGCTCTCTTCAGCCTTTCACCATCATCTCCGCTGTCACAGCTGCAGCCTACAGGCATTGGTAATGTCAGAGTAGAGGAGCATACAGATTTTGAGGGTGGGAGGCAGAGGAGTTTGCATTTTGACTTCAAATTGCAAACAAGCAATTGAGAATACAGCATTTTCCTAGTTTCCTGTCGGAATTGGTCAAGATGCCACTCGTTGTCCTGGCATTCGCTGTGGTGACAGAAATGATCCAGCTCAGTCTAGCAAACACTAACATCTCCTTCACCTCAAATCGCAAATGTTAGTCGTAAAGGAAAGCGCGACACCCGGCGTAAACGATTGAGCCTAAAAAGCTGGTTTTCTCAGCCTCTTTGTTCGCATAACTGTAGCATCCGGAGTAAAAATCTCTATCTTTCTGGTGTGACTCAGCTGGCAACAATATTTATAGTGTGGTGGTGATTCCACCAGCGAGGTGAAACGGGAGACTCAGGACATACCACCGGATGACTCACACCGCCTGCCACATTTTTGGGCACATACTCTCTGGAAGCTTCTTCCTGCTTCATCTGGTGCCACTGCAGCCCAGGGCGGGTATGATTCCTCACATCGGCAAATCAATGATAATTTGTTGGAGGAGGTGACTAATTGGTTCAGGTTCTGAATCATTAAACATGAAGGGGTTTTATGTCAACAAACACTAGTAAGGACCTTTTTTAATTGACCACATGTGAGATGAGTCATCCATCTCTTGAATGCCTTGAGCATTGAGGGGGGGAGTCTACCAGGAGAATTCCCCTGTGTAAATTGATATATTCGCTTCCATAATATGACTCACAGAGCACAGCAGGACATGAATGGAATTGGTAAAAAACAAAAAAACGTCAATATATATCTAAGATTATTCTTAAGGTTTAGAAGCCATGCAACAGATTCTCAATGAGCCACTTAACATGTAAAATTTTGTTACTGAAACCATATTAGCAAAATTTTAAACCAAATACTGAAAAATGTCTTTGAAAGAGCAAAAGCGGACCTATGAAGCAAGGTTTTCTAATGTTTGTTAGCTAGTGAATCATTAGTTTGTCAAAGGAAAACTAACCAGTTAATGATCAAATTTCCTCTCCCATAGTTCAAAGACATGTCCACATACCAGAAACAAGCAAAAAAAATACTATCTGTAGATAAAAGAATGAGTAATCACTTACTAAAATCACTTCTTTAGATACCAACTTGTAGCAAGATCTTCATTATGTCCTTCAGGACAATTGACTCTTATTTGGGCCGCGCTGTTGGCCATGATCCAGGATTTCCTTTTGATCAACTTCTATGACCATTGTCACCATTCCATGCATACCATTACCGGGAGGGCTATTGGATCCTGTGTTTAATGCACCATAATCCCTGCCAATATGGCAAGAAGACGGAGCTCAATGACCCAAGCAGACAGGTTGGGGTGCATCTGTCTGCCCCATGCTCCCCATCCATTCTCCCACTTTACATCAATTGAATAAGAATAGAAGAGGAAGCTCTGAGTGCTTGGAGTCTGTGTGCTGGAATGGAGGTTCATAATCTCCCTTAATGAGCTTGTTTCTGGGCTATTATCTGGCGGCATGCCTGAGGGAAACGCTGGTGTTTCCTATCAAGTGGCCCTGCAGCGCTGACCCTCACATGGTTCTGCATATGAAATGTAAGGAGCAGGCCTTTTGTCTCCTTTTCCCAGTCTCTAGCTGAGCCCATTTGCATAGGCCTGAATGGTCCGACCAATGTTATTAATTAATACAGAGCCAGCCTGCGCCACCTGACAAAATCCCACCGAGTGGCCCGAACGGAACTGTTTCATCAAAAGAGAGGAGCCATTAGGAATGAGAGGACTTATTCTCCACTTCTCTCACTTGTTCTGTTGAAAACAGAAAGCCATGAGTTTTATGCATGTTTTCTTTTTCACTACAGGCATGGCAGAAGTGGATGCAGCGTAGGCTGGTGGGCTGAATGGGAGCGGACCAAATGGGAAGGCCACAGGTGACCTGTTGTCAACTGCCAATATGAATGTAAATCCTACTGAGAGATCTCCTCCTTCTGCTCCGTCTTCACCTTCTCAACTCCGCTCCGAGGATGTCTCAAGGAGGATTCTCACCAGATAACCCCAAAGATTTATGGCTGGGAAAGTCCCACAAATGGGGTTCGAATTCCCTGAGATCTTCAGATGCACCAAACTGTTGACTCGCTCATGCACTCATTGTTTTGCCCTCAATTTGTGTTTGCTTGGATACAAGTTTGAAGAGAGCATACACAGATAAACGGCCTGCTGCTGATCCAGAGCTATCTTCTGAAATGTCTCTCTCCTGATACACAATGTGAGGAGGAAGACTCCAGGAGGCTCGTAAATTTAGTTCCACTGCCTCATTGAAGCAATTAAGGACAAAGTGCATGCTGAGTCTTTCACAATGTTGCTTTGGGAATAGGTCTGATCACTGACACGCTGTCATTCCACACATGAATCCATTGGCACAAAATTAGGGGTGAGAGATCCAGGGAGAAGAAAATGGAGGAAATTGAGACACAGCGAAAAGAGTGAAAAGAGCATTTCTTCTTTAAAACTTTGCAAACACGCACATTCACTGCAAACTTTTCTTACTCTATCATATCCATTGCACAATCAGCACTTAATGGTGTAAATACTTGTCACCTCCCTTGTATCTATTCAAGTAACTATGCACACTCCTCTGAATGATGGCAACACAAGGAGCTGTTTCCCATGGGGGGTGCAGCGAACATTCTTGTCCCTGGCCTAGAGAAAATGAAGCAGCTGATGGAGGGGGTCACCCAGAAAGCGAGAAAAAGGGATTGCCAAACTGCACTGTTTCGCCTTTTTTGTTATTGTTGTATGTCGGTCTGTTCATCTTTGAGCACGATTACAGCAGAAATACAGGGGTGAACTTCATGTCCCAGATACAGAAGACTTGCTTTCAAAGTTTGGACATGAAGTTTTAAAGGACATGTGGGGCTTGCGCCGGTGCCTCTA